>WBNH01001596.1:213027-232838 GCA_013401255.1 Urocolius indicus | reverse complement strand
AAGGAAATGATTGTCCCCCTGTAATCAGCACTGGTGAGGTGCCTCACTACAAGAACCACTCTGAGGTGCTGGAGCATGTCCAGAGATGGGCACTGGAGCTGTGGAAGGGTCTGGAGCACAAGTGTGATGGGGAATGGCTGAATTCTGAGGAACTGGAGGTATTTAGTTTAGAGAAAAGGAGGCAGAAAGGAGCTGAAAGGAGGGAATCGGTTTCTTCTGTCCAGTAACAAAAAGAAATGGCCTCAAGTTGCACCAGGGCAGGTTTAGATTAGACACTTGGAAAAAGGTTTTCACCGAGAAGGTTATTAAGCATTGGAATGGGCTGCCAATGGAGGTGGTGGAGTCAGTATCCCTAGAGCTATTTAAAAGCTTCATTGATGATGTTCTAAGGGACATGGTTTAGTGATGGGCTTGGCAGTGTGAGGTTAGTGGTTGGAGTCAGTGATCTTAAAGGTCTTTTCCAACCAAAATGATTCTATGGATTTGCAATAAGTCTGTATATACTTCACAAACTTGTCTGATTCCTTTGACTTAGTTCATTAAGCTGTAACATCAAAAAAAAAAAATCAAGAGTGAACACAGACAGCCCCACCTTCCTACTCAAGATTTAACACATATGGCAGAAATTTCTATTCCATTTAGACTAAGATATTTTGCTCTCAAGCAGGAACATAATTTTGAGACCAAATTAAGAAACTGTTTTACAAGCAAATAAAAATAACCAGACCAAGCCAGATGCCTAAATTAGTACTTTTCCTCTCTGTTTTTTTTCCTTCAATCAAATTCCTTTGAAACATCTCCATTGTTTGTGTAAGTTCTCATTTATTCTGTAAAGTCATAACTCTTGAAAAAGCTCTTTATTTAAAGGGAGAAAAACCCAACAAAATAAACAGGAATGCTAGTTGGAAAGTGAAATGCTCTCCACATATTTAAAAAATACCTTCCTACCTGACCCATCACCTCTGCTGACTCAGTTTCAGGTCTCTCAAATGATTTAACCATGAGACTCTACTATTAGAAAGACAAAATGCTTTGCCAACCTGCACCTGAGAACCTGAGCTAAATCCATGGACTCTGTGCCCTAAGCAGGAACTTAGTGCTGTTCTGAAGCATTTAATGCCAGTTTTAAACAAGCAATCTGACTGGTACACTAGGGCAGGAAGGACAGAACGAATATCAAAATATCCAGCCTAGCACCCTATTTACCAAGTCCACTGACTCTCTTTCATGCAGGATATGTTAGCAAACACACCACCTGAGCTGACAGAGTGAGATTAAATATGTCACGAGTTAAAACAAACAAACCAACCAACCCACCAAAACCAAACAGATGCAAAAGAGTAAAATAACTAAACCTTCTTTTAAAGCACATCAAGAACAATGTTGGCCAGAAGTTCTTTTGTATCAGTGGAGCTCTGTCCACAGGATGATGGACATAGGCTTAGCTCTATGGCATCTTTTCAGAAAACATGCAGTCATTTGAATAAGCTCAGCTTCACTGATCACTGAGGTATCACCTGGACATTCAGGAAAGCTGTGGTAACACTTTTGGAAGAGCTGCACTTTACTGTCCACTACTCACTCTGTAAGCAGTCAGCATTGAGCAAGTCTTGGCACTTCTCATGGCACTTGACTCCACATTCACCGCAGCGCATTCCCTGCCGTGCAATACCCCAGAGCAGCCCCTCACATTCGTAGCAGTACGTAGGAGTTGTGGCTGTCCACACTTCAAAGTTGTGCGGGGTTGTACAAGAGATGGGATAAATTAAGGCTTGCAAGGTCTTCTTATAGACATGAGATTTCTGAAAGGCAAAAAAGCACATATAAAGCAGCATTCAGGGAAGGTGACTGAACCTATTTTTGCTGGCTGTCAAATGAGTTTTGAGGGAAAAGGCATAAGCAGTGCAATAAATCTACACATCTGAGGTAGCCAAATTAATCAAACCTTTACAAGCAGCATCAGAGAACATCCATTCAAAAATGCTTCTCCAGGCATTTATAAAGTGGAGGAGATCAAAGAATTAGGGAGTTGATGAGGAACATCACACACTGTCCCCCATGGTAGATAGCACAGAAGGAAAGGGTAAGACTACATTTTTCAGGATCATATTGACACATTAAATGTTATTTTTTACATGTTTGTTTTATTTAAACAAGTGATACAAGAAGCTTTGCATCTATGTTTTTAGATATCTGTGAAGCTGGCTCTGTATCTCAGAGGGCAAAATTCCCTTAACTTGCTTACTAAAAGTTAACAGAAGCCAAGCAAACCTCCCACTTACCAAGTCTTCGTCCTTGAGAGATGTTCTAGTGGCCATTGCTGAGGTAATTCCAGCTTTCCGGGACTGAACCAGTGACTAAGAAAGAAGAAAGTTTGTTATTCACCACCAATATGCATACCTTGAAAGATCTTCAACTTGTTTCCATTTGCCCACAACCACCAGTGTCACCCTGGCAAATTTTAATCTGTTTTTCTGGTAAGAACTGTCAAACTTGGGTTCACATCTCTACTTCTAGGTTAGAGTGGCCATGGTATCTCTGCTATTGCCTAAGGTGACGTCATGGGGCTAGTTCTTCTATATCTAACTTCATTCACATCCAAAAGGAAATGGTTCCATTAGTTTTACAATACCCACAACACCCCCAAACATGATAAAGAAAGTATAAAAAGGAACAGAGTGGGCTGGGACCACAGGTTTGAATGTGCTAGTGTATCACACTCATCAGCCATCACTGAACACAATGAACAGCATTTTCCCATCAAAATCGCCTCCTTCGAATCACACCATCACCGAGTTCTGCAGTCTTGAGACAGCACTGGGCAGTGCCTTTGCCGCCATGTCACGCTGGCACAAAAAGGACTTCAGCAAGCCACTCCAGTTAGGTCAAAGCAGAGAAGGAAACTAAAGCTAGTAAAGTCTCTGAAATTATCAACTCCTTATCAGAAACCTTTGTTTATGCTCCCTTTTCTGCTGTTTGAAGACAGGCTGAAAAAGTTAATTCCATCAGTGACAGAGCAGGACAGAGTGCTGGATACACATGCACCACAATAATGCAGGTTCAAAACACAAAGCAAAAAAGTGGAGGGAAAAATAAGGTACAATAATCTGTGTTTCTGGTGAAGGCATAGTGGGTAGTATTTAGCTCCACTTACCATGGCCTGTGGAGAGAGAGAATGAAAGCATACAAAGGAAGTAACACAAGTTAATGCCATTAATGCAAAGACTTAAGATACAAGCACTCAGCAAGATACACGTTAAGCTTCCCATGCATAAGCTAGCAGAGAGAACTGCATGCATCTTGTCACATGAATTACAGGATATGGAAAGTGGTTGTTCTGTTGTTACAGCATTTCTCCCAAGTATGAAATTCAATGTGTATTGAGCAGTCAACAGAAACCCGTTTGTCCCGCAGAAGCCTTATTTCACCATACCACACAAGCATATGAAACTTGTCCTCATTACTCGCTTGGTCCTTGTGCTTTCTCTGTGCAGAAGCCTACTGGCAATAGTGCAAATGGCTTTAAAAATCCAAGCACATATGCTCATTTATCTATCCTCTGAAATTCCAACCTTCTAGTAAGTTGCCAAACCTCACATGAACATATAACTTTCCCTAAAGTACGTGATTTTTAGGAAAACATTTAAAAATAATGCAAGAACCAAATATTCTGTGTAAAATAAAAAGAAAAAAAGAACAAAACAAAGATCTCGGTTCTACCAAATGAATGAAACTGTCTATAAAACCATGGCTTACTCTCACTGAGATTCTCCTAAGTCTTTAGCATCAGAACATAACAAAACAGGAAGCCTTCAGCTTCTGGAATTGTTAGTGAATGTTACCAGGTGTCAAAAAGCTCCTGCAGTAATGACCGTGTGGCAGAAGTAAAACAAATCTCTTACCAGATCACTGACAAGTGGAATTGGCTTTTTTTTGCGTAGATCAGGCATGCTATCGATGCCATAGAGACCACCTGCAGGCCTGGAAATTCAGAAGGGAAAAGAAAAGAAAAAATAAAGAGAGATTAAAAATCTCACCAGCAGCGAGAGACAGTGAAAAAAATGACAAAAAAACTTCCTTAAAACAGCCTCCTTGCCAGTATCACAGTCGATAAGAGTGAGAAGAATCAGCTCACTGCAAATACAACTTAATAATAAACCAAAATTGATAACATGCTGAAAAAAAGGTCATTATCTCATTCTTACTTCTGAGGTGTGAACTAGCTCAGAGTAGGCCAGACATGCTTGAAGAGCACCTACTTCTTCAGAGTCACTGCTGCCAGAATGGTGGGTGAAGGCAGCCTTATCCCCACTGCTTTTATGGGGCACAGATCTGGCAAAAATACTTACCCAAAGGCAGAACCAGAGCTCTGTGTCAGTATTTCACACATGGCTGTGACATCTGACTGGTAACCTAGCCACACACCTCTGTTTTCAGAATTAGCTTTTGTTCCCTGGAAAGAGCTCAGTTTATAGTGTACTATTGGCATTGAGTGTCACTGAAGGAAAAGCTTTGGAAAATTGACAACATCCTGTTTCCTGTCCTTCTCCATTCCTTTTCTTTCCATTTAATTAAATTTGGCAGGGGTGAAGTGGTGAAGAGAAGGAATCTTTACTGCAGGAAGCAAAATCAGTCAGAAGATTACAAAGTGTGAAGTTAATGCTAAAAACAATTCTTTTCTTCATGTGCAACAATCCAGACATTCCTGCCTGATGCCAGCAGTTGGGAGGGAGCACATCCAAGTGAATCAGCCCAGGGGCAGGATGCTGCTACTCATCATCCAATTCTAGACCAGAACATACTTAATCCTAGCCCTTGAGGTCCATATAATTGTTATGAAAAAACACATCTGAGGACAAAGAAGATTATTTTTGTTTCTATAAAAGGTATTGCTTGTGGTGCTCAGCTTTTAAAGTCATGCAGAACTTTAAACACAAGAGCGGCCATTTGCTAGTGAAAATGGCAATGGACAAAAAGTGCCATTTCTCCAGCCTGCCAAAATAAACCACTATAACCTCCCTCCTTCCCAACAGGACCAGCCTGGATAGCTCCATCTGGATGCTGCTGTTCGCTGGTAATGCCATGTACATGTACAAGTACTTGTACAAGTCTATCTATTAATTAATTACAATCTATTAATTCAGCTCAAAGGCCCTCAGTAAATCAACTACATTCACCTGTAATGCTTTTTGCTAAGGCTGGAAGCTGTGCACACATACCTCTGCTTTTGCATCTACTGTATTCATCTCAAACTGAAGAACAGACTTGTGATGTGACTCTTGCCAGGCAAAACTCATAGCCCCTCTCAGCATCTCTCTTCTCCATCTCCATGTCGCTCTCATGCCTTACTAATAACCAAGAATCTGGTTCCTGAGGTCTTTTTGTTGTCTACAGAGAATGTAAAGAAAATTTCTTTCTCTCTATCCTTAGCCATTTGTTTTCACCCCGTACTATGCTGGTTTACAGTTCTTTGCAGTTGTGTGATAAACTGGCCGGCACTTTTAAGCTGCATATATTGCTGATTTGTTACACCACATACATATGAAAAGCTTTAGTACATCACAGCTACAGGAAAAATGAGTATGGGTCAAACTGTTCTTACTGCAATAAAAGAAAAACATGGACCTACTCTTCAAAACAATCTAGGAAATCAAATCGACACATGTCATGAAAATTGGGAGGCTGGTAAGTGACAAGAGGCAATCTGCAGCACTCAACAAGCAGCATCTATTCAAAACCTCTTTGAATATAGCAAAAAATAAAAAAAAGCATCCAAGGTGACTAAACCCAAACAGCAGAACGTGCTCTGGTATGGACAAAGACATCACAGCACAGCCCAAGTACAAGGCTGTGTCAAAGAGGGAAACAGTCTATTATATACAGAAATATGCCATGGCACTGTAATGGCAAAATTGACTTTTTTTGACAGGGTGTAGGAGGGTGACACGTCCGAGCCAGGGCTGAGTTGACAGCTGCTGCTGTCTGAACAAGGCTGGTGGGAAGGTGAGCAGTCACGTGTAACTGCGTGAACTGTGCCGGCTCTGCACACAGCGTGAGTCACACCTTCACCGCAGCACTGCGCGCGGCTCCCCATGCTCCCACACGGCAACGCAAACCACCCGCTGCCAGCTGCCACAGCGAGGCCTCACCACTGGAAACACCAGACAGACTGGGACGTGAGAAAGGTGGAGATTTACTGCAGTTAATTAAAACTATCAGAATCTTTGGCAAAGAATGAGAACAGGTTTCCAACACCGGAAATCCTTACAGGAAGGCTACACGGTGTTTTTATTACAGGCTACCCTCATTTCTAGTAGAGAATTCCAGAAAAGCTTTTTGCCTACGTTACACTGCAAAAATCCCTTTTGGCTGACTATAAAAAAATCTGACCTAAATCAAAAAATAAGAAATAGTGTTTATATTGTCAGAACTAAGAAAACTCTTGCTGGAATCAACCACTGAATTTTGCCTGCTGCCCTAATGGTACAAACTCTTCCTGAGACTAGCAGCACAGTTTGGAGTAAAAAAAGCGTTATGGAAGATGACCCAGCTGATGCCAAGAATCCCAGTATTACTTAAATCATAAACAGGTTGCCGGTAACTTTTGATTCATGTCAAGTCATTTGAATTATGAAAGAGTATGCAAAATATAAAGGGAGAGTCTGCAAACTGAACAAGTGCAACAAAATGGCCCGAAGTAAAAATCCAGAGTCAATGCTCCTGCTAAAAGTCAATAGCACAGCTGGGAACTTACACTTCTTTTGTACACCATGTCCAATGATTTATTTTTTTTCTAGTTCAATTGAAAGAGAACTGTGATACTCTGACATTTCCCAAGAAAGAAAAACATTAAAATTGCATGTTTTATAAACTCAAGATGCGTCTGAACAAGTTATTGTGCTTGAGAAACACCTTTAGTTACAGCTTGGTTTCTTGCAAAATATTTATGATAGACTGATGTTTATGACAGAATCAGTTGTAAGCCAAGCTAACAAAAAACAAGTATATTTGAAGGGTGCTTGTATGCACCAAGAAGACATGTCCCAGTACCTACAGAGTTATATACTACCTGCTTTTAGCTTATTAATATCTGGAAATGTATTTCTTTAAACTTTGTGCTTTTAGCTACCTCAGCCTCTTTATTCAACCACAATCTCCACTCAACAAAATTACAGTGTTTGTACAGACAGATGTACTGACAGTGTCTCAGACATGCACACTGTAGCTTTACACGTAATAGGGTAACTCTCCTCTGCAACGCATGTTGTATTTATAGCATTATTATGGAGTGCTGTGTTGAAAAGTGAATAGCATTTTCATATGAGATGATTCACATTGATAAATAAAATATACAGCTACAGCTACACCCAGAGACTGATCCATAATACCAATTGTACTTTTTGGGGGGGAGCTATCTCTCTGAAGCCAGTGATTACAGTCAGGAAGTTACTGTTGCATTATGCTAAAAGTGCAAATAGCCTGAAGCACGTATTCATCTTTTAATACAAGTTTTATCACACAGATGCTTCTGTTAAATCTTGAAAATGTAAGCAAGCAAAGATGCTTTGCAACAATAGAAGATGATTACTTCTGTCAAATGACACCACTACTCTCATCTTCATATGAAAACACTCCAAATAGAATGTTTTAATATACTTAGTGGCTAACAAGTTACGATGTGGCTAATGGTGGAATTAAAGGTTCACTATCCACAACCACTTTCTGGGAATACTTTGCATGTACAGATACAGAGAACAAGCCAAATCTTTTTCAAAACTACATTAGCCAGCTTGCTCTGTTACAGCTC
Source organism: Urocolius indicus (assembly GCA_013401255.1). Lineage (NCBI taxonomy): Eukaryota > Metazoa > Chordata > Aves > Coliiformes > Coliidae > Urocolius > Urocolius indicus. Next base: position 225,031 of record WBNH01001596.1, on the reverse strand, counting down.
TCACAGAAAGAGAAAAAAAAATACAGACTAGAGCAAACATTGACTTGAATTAACAAAACACATTTTGAAGTATTTCAGGACAGTAGGTGTGTTCATCGCTGAAGCTGGGAAATCATTTTGCGTGCATGAACCAATAAACTCAGTACATTGTCTCACTGTTAAAGCAGGAGAAGGTGCTGTTTATAGTTAGAATAAATCACTGTCTCCTGCATTTACTAATTGCCAGTTCTCCAGCAGCTTGCTCAACGAAGTCCCGAGCTCCTTAGGAAAAAACAGGGTTGCTAGGCAGCTCCAGTCATCTGCAGGCGTGGAGGACGCTTTGCAGGAATACCAACATCACAGAACAATAACTCCAAATGCAGAAAGTCATATAACAAAGCCTCCAATTAAAGTTTCTGTTTTATTAAGGAAGCTTCCTTCAGTAGTATGAAAATTAACTTATATGTCTAGCAAGCCAACCTCTTGCTGAGATTTCAGGGCAAATGCACTGCTACATTAGCTCCTAATGAGTGCTTCACCACCAAACCATACTGTCATTATCACGTACAAGGCATATAACCTAGCAGCTTGCAAATTGTGTCACTGTTTTTTGTTTTTTTCCTTCCAGAGAGGATTCTAGGGAAGTTACCATGCTGGCACCTATTATGCAGAACATCACACTGAAATTACACACAATCGGAATTTGCCTGCTTCATTTGCCAAGAGTAATGTCTTGTGGAGAGAAAGCACAGCCTCTCACCTGTGCAAAAGAGGCATGATGATCACTGCTTCAGAAAAGACAAACTGCAAAGATTTTCCAGAGTTATGCAGTTTTGACTACTACAATGAGCACTGAAATCATTGCAAAGACAGAAGACTTGCCAAAGCTACTTTTTTCTAACTACTCATTCCCTTCCCTAGTGTTGGCAGTGACTGATTCATAGAATCACAGAACGGTAAGGTTGGAAGGGACCTTTAGAGATATCTCGTCCAACCCCCCGGGATAAAAGGATTTCATTCTGATCATTCTGTAGTGTCGAGTAGGGATTATTTAATATTGCTGCCATAAGCACTTGCTTCCATCACGTTACAGATTATACACTGCAACTATAATCTTGTTCTTAACTATAGATCTCTTGAAGAGTTGCACAGCCCACCTCCAGCTATTTAAGAAGAGACTGAAATAAAGCAGCAGCCTGGCTCTAAGTGGGGCATGGCCACTTGATTATTCCTGACAACAGTCATTAAAAACTTCAGAAGTGTGGTTTTTATTTAGGGTGAATTGCAGACCTCAAAGTACACTGTAATTGTAAACACAAGGAAACAAGCTCTCGAAATATCACTTACCCTCCTTTAAGCCAGGGTGGTTTTGATGGATCAGACTCATCTTGACCCTTTAATGGCAGAAAGGAAAATATCAACATTAAATTAGTTTCTGAAAAATACAAAACCAAAACTATTCAGATTATATTCTGAGGAAAGGATAACAGACCACACTGCATGCAGGCAAATGCATACAGAAACTTATCCAAGCACCTCCAATGAACCAACATGTCAGGAGAAACCATGAAGACACAGACAGGCTATGCAATTTCATTGAATGCCTAGGACTGGAACCTGAAGAGCCTGTTCAGTGCACCTCCTCTTTGAAAAGGTAAAGACCAACAAAAACATGAGTTATTGGAGAGCTCCTGTTATGACAGGTCATCACTTACGCAAACATGGTCATAATGAAGATGTTGTAAATTAAAAGTATCTATATGAAATGCACAAATGACTGATCAACATGAAACTTTGTACAAGCACATGTGAGCTTTGCTCATGCTGAAATGCAAAGATTTATCAGCCCTTTAAGCAGTGAGGTCTCATTGCAGCTTCACCCATTCATATGCAAGCATTTGAATTCCAGCAGGTGTCAAACAAAGGACTTTGCTTGCAAGAGGATTGCAGGTGAACTGGGATTTCACAGTGTGACTGAAACCACCACAGACTGCAAATATAAGGATTCGTATTCACAAATTCAAACCACGTTCCTATGTTCCTATTAGGAATGTATTTATAGACCGACAGTTTGTTTCTTTGAATATCTTCATGGACCAATTAGAGGTGAGAAGTACTTAAACACTTGCAATGTACCTGGAGGAAAGAAAAGTTTTTTAATAGGGGGAAAATGTTGTACCTATAACTGGAAACCACTTTATTACAGTTTACTCTTCTCCTACACTACCTGAAAGCAAAGCTGGTTTCAAACAGGACTAAGCAAGACTTACTGCTAATAGCTCACACCCCAACCTCAGATAAGCATATCTGCCAAGCTTATGAAGAGGCTGGGACTTGCACACAGTGCCTTCCCAGCCATGGTCTCACAACCTGAGATAAACATAAATGAGCATGTCAGAAAGTAAGCTCCAGTTTTGTGCAAGACAAAAGAACATATCCCCAAAAAGATTCTTGTGTGTGTGTGTGCGCACACACAGTTTGGGACAGATGACAGACAAGGTCTCCTGAAAAAATCTGAATAATGAAGAAAATCAAGTTTCTCTTTGAAGCCTTAACTTGTACAGCAGCAAGAGTCCAAACTTTTTGTTAGACCTACAACTCCCAGGCAAGGCAGATCTGAAGGCTACATAATTTTTATTATTGTTAAACAGACGTGAATAACATGACAGCATCCATAACTGAATGGGTTTCCTATGTCATCACACAGGCCTGCAGAGCAGACGGGAACCCAGATACATGGTCCAGCACAGATGTAGGTTCTCCTCGCAGCCAGAGCAGCTCATCTGGCTACAAGCTCCTGCAGGACATGTCAAGATCGATCTGTCTCTACTCCAAGCTGTGTACCCAAAATCACCAATCACCCTGAAACTTGCATTTCTGCTGGAGGGATCTCAGTCAAGAGGAAGACTTCACGAAGCTGCTCAAAGAGAGATTTCATGAAGAAAATGCAAGCAGATCCTTCAGAGTCCACAAGGGTGGACATCTCTACCTTCACCTTGTAAGAGCTGTTGCTAGAAGTCAACTATCAAAGGAACAATGTTTTATACTGGATTGAGTTTGACACCATTGGTTCATTTGCACTGATTGACAGAGAATGACAAACACAAATGCAGCTACATTTGCTGGCAAAAGAAATTAGTTTAAGAGGGTTTGCAATCAGTTTATCTGAGAAACTCTCAATATAAGGAACCAATATTTGAGACAACAACAGGTCACAAATACCATGAGCAGCACTGCAGCCTTACGGAGACCACAAGAGCATAAAGAACTCCGCTCAGGGAAAAAAGATCCAGAGAAAGCTGTTACATAACTCTGCAATAACCATTCCCTACAGGCACCCAGGAGTCAACAGAGAACAATCAGGGAAGAATGGAAAGGCAGAAAGTGTGACCATGAAATAAATCTTCACCATCTTCCAGATTTTGAGACATGCCAAGTAAAAATTGCCAAGAGTCCAAATAAACTGTACTTCCGCTCATTTATTTACTTTTGCCAAGCCTTTTAGATATGTAAATAAAAAGCAAACAAGATAAAAAGTGTCTTTCAACAAGATTAGTAATTGTCAGGACACAACTTCAGAAAACTAAAGAGTTTTCAGCAAGTGATGTAGGAGCAAGGTAGGTGATGGGTTCATGGAAAGAGGAGTTTGCTGAAAGAGGTAATTTGCTCCAGGTAGCATTCTCCTTGAGGAAGTTCATCGAAGACTGGCACCTGACATGCCTGAAAAAAGGGGCTGATGCCTTGAGACTGTAGGAAAGCCAACACAGTACCTATGGTTAAGGTGTTGGGGAGGAGAGAAATGTGATCCTGTCTAGCATAGGCTCATTATTGGCTTCATCATCTTGAAAGGCTTCAGAGAAAATACAAAAGAAAGAATTAACATGGATGCAATCAGAAAACAGGACCAAAAAAATATACTGGGCACAGCAATGTATTTTTTTGTTTGACTTTTTCTTTAGACTGTAAATGAATTTTCATTTAAAAAACCTTCTCACACAATGCTAAGTTAACATTAACAAGGACAGATAAGCTGAGGAGGAGTAGGGAGCTTTAAGGTGGGTAAACACATAACTATAACTGAGCCAGCCATGGACAACGCAATAAGGAAGCTAGTGGGAGTAAGTAGGATCTGCTGATAAAATTTGGCAATGACAAACACGGAATTATTGACACAGAGCTCAGATGTCCTGTGGAAAAGAACTGATGGCATTGAAGAATAAAACAGAGGGTTAAATATGGTACAAATGGTGAGGTCAGATCCTCAAATCCTGCTGTGAATTTGACTGCATACAAGGCATTCCTCTTTGGATTCCATTTCAAGTCACCTCATTGGCCATAAGCCCTTAAGACACAGTCACGTGAGAAGAGGACATCATACCTAGAGTATGTCCAGTGAAATGCCTCCACAGATATAAAAGAATAAAATCCCTGTACTGTGCTGGAAAAATCCCTTAAAAAAAAAAACAAACAAAAAAAAACGTGTACAATCTTTTTATTCTGTATCAAAGTAAAAAGAATTCACAAAAGAAAACGGCAAAAGCAGCATCAGGATGTAAACACAATGCTATAGGAGGAGAACAGGACAGCTTGTTTACTCTATCAAAAGGAATCTTTTAGAGTGCTTATTCAACAGACAGGAGAAAGTACTGCATGGAAGAACAACTGTGGCTGAATATAAATGGAGGGTGGAAATTCAAAGGTATCTGACCATGACAGTCTGTAGTAGACATTCAAAAGCAGAAGCAGCCACCAAACCTAACCATTCTTAAAGAATTAAATTATGTCATTTATGTATGATGCAATGGCACAGTATCACACAGTGGCAGAAGGCTGACAGTTATGTAGTGCTCTGCAGTCCCTTGTTGCACTGACATATATACTCAAAGAACCAGAGGCCATATTACCTACAAGTGTTGGTGTGAAGGTTAATAGGGTCCAGGAACCTCCAAGAGTGTCAATTAAACAAAGAAATCCCCAGTTTATGCCACTGCTGGAGGTAGAAACACTTCATATTTTCCTCTTCATTTAAACAAGGCAAACGGCAATACTGTTTAGCTGAATTTGCACATCTGAGGAGCTTCTCACCCTCCGAAAGCAGCACTCTCACCAGCTTACAGGAGAGCACCCGCAGCTGCTCTGGCTCTTGTCGCTAGCCATGGATCTGCTCAAGTTCAGCCCATGGTGACAGCCTGGCTTGCTTAGAGCTGGGCAAGCAAATGCAACAATAGGCTGATGAAAAGAACAAGTATGAAAGATTTTAGCACTGTCCTTCCCAAAACACATGGGATGGCAAAGGGAAAGTAGATAGATTTAATGCTTAGACATCTACATGCTGCATGTTACAGGCATCTTGCTGGCTTACGCTTCACTTCTCTGCAGAGCCCTGTCACTTGATTCCTCCTTGAAAGCAGACAGACCAGTCTGAATCTGAAATTACACGTATTTTTTAATCTCCATTAAGAACATAAAGCAGCACTGAAAAGACAGAGAAGCAAATTTGTAAACAAAACCTCTCTATTCAGTTTTTCTTTATTTCTGATGCTGACAGATGACAGTTTTACACCTACAAATACCTTCAGCCAGGAAAGTGCTTGTCACCCCTAGTAATGCAGTATGTTCACTCACAGTAAAGCATGCTGCAATCAGTTGCTGAAAGGTCTTCTCCAAGTAATTAAAGTTTCTTATTGAATGAAGAACCAGTTAGCAAAATAATTCCAGTGACAAAGTAGCATAAATTTCATACCCTGGATTAAACAAGTCAACAGACATAATCATTTAAGACGCAGTATTTTGTCACAGGGAAAGCAATGTTTCCTAAAAAGGAAACTAATAGGAGTTTTGCCTACTCATGAAAAGCAGCAGCTGGGCTAACAAGTAATTTGAGATGTTATTCAATTAAGCTGCAAATTTGTAAATTTCACAATTTATCTCATACACAGGATGATGTTTTAATGGACAGAACAAACAATTACAAACATCTGTTGAGGAGAAAGTCCATAAAATGGACAGAGAGTCATTAAAAAAAAATCATCACAAAGCCTGGAATAGCACAAAGAAAAGGAAGAACATCCTCAGATCTGTTAGATTTTTCCATATAAATCCATCTCTACACATAAAAGGCTAACAAGGCACCTTTGTGTCATGGTTAAGTACTGTGTCTAGCACATTATCCTCTTAGACAAAAAACAGATGTAAAACATGGAAAGCTGCTTTCTTTAAACAGATAAGAAAAAATCAATAATTACTTTTCATTTGTTTTGAAAACGATCCTTATTTTCAAAAAACATGTTTCATTATTAAACCTCAAAGACCCCAATTTAGCAACAGATTAATCTGAATGAGGGTAAAACAAGGAACAATTGTTTCACTGTCTAAACTGAACTTCTGGTCACGGCTAATTAGACCATTTCTTTGGGCGTTTTAGCAGAATCAGACTGAACTAAGTAATTCCAATTAAACTAGTCGGTCTTGTGGTTCAATGTCTTCATTGACTCAAGTATGCTACTTTTTACACGGAATCCAAAAGCTGCAACAAGACAAGGGATTATTTTAGAGTCACTGTACTCAGTAACACTGTCAATTTAAATAATGACTGAAGATCCCTAAAGGACGCTCCCTTCCGCCTGATATACCTTCCAGTACCAGTTTTTCAGCTGCCAGCTTAAAGGAGGCTGTAGTGTTTGTGCACTGAAGCCAGAGGAGCACAGAATTTGACACCAATATTTGACACCAAATGTTCCTGAAAAAAGCATTAATGGACAGGCATTTCCCAGCAAGAACGAAACAAAACTGCTGACACATGAGCAAATAAAGCTTAGAAATGCAAATCCGTGAAACTCAAAGGATGAGATTTGCATTGAGACCCAAAAGCCATGTAACCTTCAGCCTACTCCAGGAAATCTTTTAACTCAATTCATACAACTTCAGCAGAGGCAGGAGCATATCAGGCACGCAACATAGATTCAGAAAAATAAAACAGTTGAGGATCCAAAAGCCAGAAATTTCTCTGTATGAAGTACGGTTACAAAGCTGAACTAACACAGTAGTCAGCAACACAATTCTGCAGATCTTAGGAGAAAACAGTTACCTGTGGCCCATGGTGATAAGCAGTGAGGCAACTAATCCACGAATGGAGAGCCTCAAGTATACAGGTATAGCTGTAGGTATTAAGGAAAAAGTGCTGCCCCTCCCATGTTTTGACCCTGCTCAAAACAATGTACAGACCATAGCTAGCTAAAAAAGCACAGGTTCTGAAGTAGACGCCTCCTAGCATGGTCTTGCTTAATCTCAGTATTACAGTCCACAGTGCTACTTTTGACTTTAATTGCTCTAAGTATATGAACCAGATAGAGATGGAAGGAAATTATACAACTGAGAGAAAAATGAAGACACTCTTGGTTTAAACAAGATTCAAAAAGAGGAAGACTGGAAAAGACAAGATAAATAATACGTAGTCTGCTACTGTGGTTCCTGTGCATCTTGCATGCACCCCACAGAGCACTCCAAACATTCATGTTTTCTTCTGTGTACCAGGTAATATGCACTGAACAGACTCTTAACTCATACGCAGTGTTAACAATTCCTCTGACAACCATAACATGCTAAACTGAACTCAGAGCTTCAGCAGGAGCAATTTGCTACATGAAGACAAGGCATGCACACACAGGAGTTTCAAAAAGAGATGCTGGTTACAAGGGACAACATGTACAACCTGGAGCTCTCCTCTACCTCCTTCTGAGAAGAAGAAGAAAAAAAAAAAAAAAAAAGAGAAGGAGAGGAACAAAAGTTAATAGACCAGATTTGTGCCATGAGCTCTGTAAAATGTTCAGGAAGTGGGGTAAATATTTGCCACAAGTTGATAAAACATTTGTGCAGAGGAGAGTTTTCCCATGTGCTTCCTGGATGTAACACCAGTTAATTAACCCCTACCAATTAATCTTGAGTTAAACTAATCAAGTTTCATCTAGAGCTGCACATGCATTAGAACATATGCTTTTGAGAGACAATTTTTAGAGTTACAGTTCCCGTTTTATTAACTCAAGAACTTTAAGTAATCCTAATTCAGAATTGGAGCTGCTATTTACCACACTGCAAAGAGAACCTGTATTTATTACAGACAGGGACAGATTTGTTCTCCGTTTCCCTAAGACTGAATCTACTGCCTGTATCCAAAGCATTCCCCCTCCCTCCCTCCTCGCCCCCTGTACATTTTGCCCACTGCAATAAAACTGGTAGCTCCCACGGAACACATTTTGCTTTTGCAAATACCATAACGCAGAGAGATATTTTCTGTCTTTATAAATCTAGGCAATTCTCCTCTGAGGGGAAAAAAAAAAAAAATCCAAGAGCCTCCTACACGAAACCTCATGTTTATGGACAGGCAATTTCAAGGCTAGTAAAGTTATATGAGAGTCATACTCAAAACTTCCGGTACAGACAAGACAGTTTTTAAGTCTTCCAATCAGATAATTCTGTATCTTTACAGAAGAATCACGTTACTGGTGTGCATACGAACGACAGAGTGGAAGGAATATCTTCATGGCAACAAGGGCCACTCAAATTAGTTTAAAAGCTAAAATAGTTTTCAAAGTTACTCTCTATATGAGTGTAATTACACACATGCAATCACTAAGACAGGAAAACAGAGAAGCTATTTTAACTCCATCACTAAGGAGAAGTTAAATTACTCTAGCAAATAAAGTGCTAGATTGTAGCTAAAATAAAACCCCTGCTTTCCCCCTAAGGCACGCCCACGTGGATCTTCATCAGGGAGGAAAGCCTTTGGACCCCTGCAGGCCTCTCCTTTGTGAGCTAACAGAGGAGAAACACAAGCATCAGGATGCTGCTGTGGTCTTCTCAACAGCCAGTTGCTGCAGGGGTGACAGGTTTTGACCTGCTAGACTGGAAAAAATGAAGAGATATGGGGTCCATCCCAGACTCATATGGGAATGTATTTTTCCCAGCACATATTTCTGATTGTTCCCCTCTAAAGTGATTTTCTATATCACCCTCTTGCCTATCCCAGTCAATATAGTCAGCAAAACTTCCCACCTAGGCAGACCCAATTCCACAAGTCCTCTGGTTTTCACTTTCTTGCACAGTCACTCCAAACCCTTCAAACTCAAGCTCAGCCTCCCCTGACTTGGTCCCTGGGGTTGTTTCAGCGAGTTCTAGGCAGCTCCCGACTTCCTTCATTCCTGGGATTTGATCAAGATTCCTTCCTGATGTCTCCTGTGAAGTATCTGAGTGCAGAAGACACAAAAGGCCTGGAACTCAAGTTCCCTCTCAGGCCTGCCATGGCTCTCAGTCACATAGAGCAAGGAAAGCCCTGCTTTAGGTCCCGGCTGGAAAACACTGAGGACAGATGGAGTCTCTGGCACAGCAGCAGATCAATTGCAGCAAGCTACCAGTAAGCACATGCAAACTACACATTTTTCAAAAGCTTATTCTCTTCATTCATTTGGGGTTGATTTCCACAGAAAAATCCTTGACACATACTAGCACTGCCAAATTTCAAGGCCTGAGGGCACTAGAGCTTCTCAAATATAGGTCAAACTTATTTTTATACAAATACAAAGCAATAAATCTTGCATTGGACTCATTTTTGGGGGAAAAAAGAATGGATTATTTTGGCTTAAATTCCACACACGTCTTTGATTTCTGAGCTCCTTCAGTTTAAAGCTGTTAGTGATAGTTTCAGGCCAAATACACAAGTTTGGCAAAACTCTAAGCTACTGCAGACAGATTTTTAAATCTTCTGATTATGTGTCATTACAGCAGGTGTGCTCAAAGCATCATGAACAGTGACGCTTGGTTAAAACTCAATTATGGAATTCTTTCACTATTCCCCTTTTGAGCAGTCACCTTATGCCTACAAAAACATCTACCATTTCAGGGCATGTTTTAAACATATACAAAATCAAATCATCTTCACTTATGGAGATTTTGGGGGTTTTTTTGCTTTGTTTTCTTTTAATCAAATTAAAACTGTAAAAGCTTGCTCAGATTTTGAGGGGGTATTTTATTTTTTCTCTTTTGACTTCAAATTAAACACAACAATAATTTAAATGCATCTGCCAAGTTCTAAATTGTTCCGGTAATTTGCATCTACGTACAACTATAAATAATTTAAACCTTTATGCTAGTGCATCATCTCTGATTCACTAAAACACACAGATTTACTGAAACCTTCAAAGTTACCATCCATTCCTTCACTGCAGACTGCTGCCAAACACATTTAATAAAATGCCTTGCACTGAACTTTCAAGCAGGCACAAATAATACAGTAGGTCAGGCTCAGAACCAAAAAGCTAGCAGACAGAACTGGGGTTTCAGTGGATCTGAACCAGGAACTTAAAAGCCTGTCACAGAATCTTAAGGGTTGGAAGGGACCTAGAAAGATTATTTAGTCCAACCCCCTCTGCCAAAGCTGGATCACCGAGAGTAGGTAACTATTAAGAACAAACTAAATTTTAAATAAATAAACTCATCTGCAGCTGAAAACAAAAAAAAAAAAAAAACAAAAAAAAAAAAGCAAATCATCAAACTTTATTTATGATGCTTTTTCCAAAGGAAGAAAATAAGAACTTGGCTCAAACCTGTATTATGTTGGCTACAGCAAAGCAGCACATAAAATTGTTGCTTCACTTTCTCAGAAAATGCAAACAATCCTATTTCAAACCAAATATAACTAATTTTGCCCAGCTCTTCAGCCCATGGCAATACTGTCATAATTCCTCTCACTCTGGCTACTGTCAAGTGGTTGTTCCCCCATCATTTCTTTGCCTGCTTGCTCCATCCTGCACGAGCACTGCTTCTTTTATTATATTCCTTGACCTCCACTTGAGGGAAGCCTGCTCTTCCCTTCCCAGCTCCTCTGCCTTGCTCTGATGATCCGGGCTGCTTTGCTTCCTGACATCTCCACAGTTTTTCCTCCCAAGTTCTCTTTTTTTATCCCTTATCCCTTGTCTTCCACTCCCCTTGGCTCCTTCAGACTCCTCCTGTCTCTCAGAATACATTTCCTACATCATGATTTCATCCCATTCTTACCCTCAACTGTCATACCAACCATACAGATATGCCTTTATGTGAGTCTCACAAAAGTATCAGCTCTTTCTCACATCACTAGCTGATGTTCAGGAGAAATGAACCAGGAAGGCTCAGAAACATCAATCCGACATGAAGTCAGATTTAAAGGTACCAAGGTCCAGCGGTGATTCTCCTCCTCAACTGGGTACTTGTTACCTTGTGAAAATGCTTGTACTGCTCAAACTCTGCTGAGATGGGCAGCCAGCTCTCACATTCAGGAAGAGGTTTTCACAGAATCACACAATGGTAGGGGTTGAAAGGGATCTTAAGAGATCATCCAGTCCAATCCCCTTGAAGAAGCGGGTCCATCTAGATCAAGTCACACAGGAATTTATCGAGGTGGGTCTTGAAGACTTCCAAGGAAGGAGCCTCCACACCCTCCCTGGGCAGCCTGTGCCAGGGCTCCCTCACCTCAACAGTGAAATAGTTTTTTCTTATATTTAAATGGAACTTTTTGTGCTCCAGCTTCATTCCATTACCCCTTGTCCTGTTATTAGATACAAGAAAAAAAACAGGATGCCCCAACCTCCAGATATCCACCATTTAGATACTGGTAAATAGGAATGAGATCCCCTCGTAGCTTCCTCTTGTCTACACTAAACACTTCCAGTTCCTATAGCCTTTTCTCATAAGGAAGATGCTCCAGTCCCCCGATGATCTTGGTGGTTCTGCACTGGCCTCTCTCCAGCAGTTCCCTGTCCCTCTTGAGCTGTGGAGCCCAGAACTGGACACAGGACTCCAGATGAGGCCTCACCAGGGCAGAGGAGAGGAAGAGCAGAACCTCCCTCGACCTGCTGGCTACACTCTTCTTGATGCATCCCAGGATGCCATTGGCCTTCTTGGCCATGAGGGCACATTGCTGGCTCATGGTTAGTTTGTTGTCGACCAGAACTCCCAGATCTCTCTCTGCAGAGTTGCTCTCCAGCAGATCAATCCC
>WBNH01001596.1:136829-212906 GCA_013401255.1 Urocolius indicus | reverse complement strand
TAACCATCTTTTCCTTCACATGTTCACTGATAACATTCAGGTTGAGCTGTTCCATCCCCTCTCCAGGGATGGAGGTGAAGTGACCAGCCTGTAGTTTCCTAGGTCCTTCCTTCCTGCCCTTTTTGCAGACTGGAGTGACATTGGCCTTTGTCCAGGCTTCAGGCCCCTCGCCTGTCCTCCATGATTGCTCAAAAATGATGGAGAGAGGCTTAGCAATCGCATCAGCCAGCTCACTCAGCACTCTTGCATGCATCCCATCAGGACCTATTGTCTTACGAGAGTTAAGCTTGGCCAACAAGCCTTCAGCTTCTTCCTCTTCCACCCTACTATTTCATTAGTTTTGTTGCACTGTGAAAATTCTCATCCAAATCACTGTTTTTCCCCCTGGGTCCTAAAATTAGGACATATATCCAGCACATTATACAAACACTATAAAAAAAGGGGGGGGGGGGGGTATAATTAACTGAAAAAAACCAAAAATAGCTTCTGAATTAATAAAAAAGTAAACTCGTTTCATGTGTACTATCTCTACTTTAGTGATTTAAGCATTCCCTTGAAACATAAATATCCATATGTATCTGTGCCAAGCCTGCTAATAAATCCTAGTGTTTCCCTCTACTAAAACCTGTTGTTCGAATCAACTCTACACTAAGGGCCTTATAGAAAATGAAAAAGCACTATTTACAATTAGCATAACTGAGAAGGTCACTAGTACGAAAGTCAGATATGTGAAAAGCACAGCCACTAAAAAGACACTTGGAGCAAATCAACTCTTTCAACAGGAAAAAGAACAGATCATTCAGACTAGTTTTCATGACTGCAAGGAGAAAAGTTAACAAAACAGTTGATACAAGGAGATTCACACTAAGGATGCAAAGGTTTCAAGCTGTAGTTCCAGTATCTTCCACAAAGCATCTTCCCTTAACTGAACAGTAATTTGGACAGAGATGACACTGAGAAAGCTTTCTCACTGCCTGGAGAAGGAGGAGGCAGATGGATATACATTTAAAGGTTTGGGGTTTTTTATCAAATCAAGGCCTATCAAAACATGTTGGTCATTTCTGTCTCTCACGTCCTCAGGAAAGTGTTAACCAGTACTGCTCGACTGCTGTATATCAAACATTTCATTATCTGTGCCAGCAATAAGTGATAGTGCTCCACAGAAATGGTAATTTCTCATCTCATAGACAAGTTCTGGAAACAATACCAAAGCAGAAGTACCAACTTTAAAAATAAAACTGAAATTAAAAACAGGTCTCTACTAGGACATCATCTAGCAGTGATTAAACACTGAGAAACTCTCACTTGGTGATGGAGCCACTTGAAGTCTGGAACCACTCAACTCTCCAAACTGCAATTCTTGCTACTTATAGCTCAAAAGCACACTTTGTTATCACGTCTTAACTATTTAACAAGAAACTAAGACACAAATTATGACAAAAAACCTTAACACCTGCTATTTTGAAGATGCACTGCAAATCTTTTTTTTTTTTTGGTGAGAGGAGAGGTGAAGCCTGCTAGCTTCCATTTCAGTCTTACACAATAAATTTTAGGGAGTTTTGCTCAGTACTGTTGCACAGAATATGTATTTGCCTTCATAACTACTTGTTCACAATTTCAGGTTCTATGTTTGCCTACAGGGTGAGGTGTTGGCTACAAGCTGCACAAATATCAGATCTTGACATATTAAAAACATTTTTTTGTTTTCAGTTTACCTGAATTTGTCTCCTCAGCAGAAATCCAGTTTCCTTCCTGTGCTAATTCTTTTAAGAGTCTCCTACGCATTTGCCTCTTTTCCCTCAGAACATTTTTGAAATTGTTGATGCATTTGTTCAGGTAGATGGTCTCTGCGCACACCTTGTCCAAGCTCATGGGTCTGCACTCCTTTGCTGGCTCAGGTAGAGAGTTCACATCTTCTCCAAGCTCCTCTGGAGGTAAGCGCTGCCCAGCAGAAATTTCACTGTCAGATGATGGCATCAAACTGGAAACATGAGGTTCACGTGGAACAGAGGAAAGGCTGGATGGAACAAACTGCATCTGAGCAGATGCTACGCTATTGGCAGTTGTGTTTGCCTGGCTCTCAGAGGACTGACTGGGAGGGGTTTCTGCAAAGTTGTCAGAGCTCCCACACGTACCTGAACTGGCCAGCATAAGTGTATTGTCATCATCCATCTGTAAGCCACTATCATTTTCCAAAAGGATTTCAGAATCACTTGTCTCCAGCTTGTGAAACACCACCTGCAGAGCAGACCTGAAGTGATGAATAGCTTTCCCAAGCTTATTAGTGTAAAACTTCATATCTACAAGATCAACGTTATCCCGAGAATGGTCAAGAAAATACTGGGAATTTTCCAAGACATCCCTAAACACCTGATCAGTTGGATCTTGGTCATTCAGGTCCATTTGGATCATATCTTTCAAGCTGTCACTACTATCAGCCATTTCATCTGTTGTATGATCATAGCTAATGGTTGTCACCCCACTAGAAACATCTTCTCTTTGCATATCGACTTTCTCCACACTGGTAAATTTGCATGGGGTATCACAGTCTATATCAATGTCTTCTGTGGTTATGCCCTGATCTTTATCCAGAAGAGAAGACCAAGTCTCAGTGCCGCTTTCAGTGTCAAGCCTATGGTCACTACCATTGCTTGAAGCACACGTTTGGCTTGCACAGCCCGAAGAGTCAGATGAGCAGCAGTAACTTCTATCACCTGATTTGGCCAAATTGGTCACCTGTGGATTTTGTACAGGTTCATGAAGGGCCTGGTGAATGTCACTGTCATTTGAAGGCTGTTCACTGCAGCTTATTGTTTGCGCTTCCTTCCCAGTATCAGGTACTGAGTTGCTGCTCTTAGTCAAGGTTGACTTCTGCACAGAATCAAATCTCTCATCTACACACTGTGTTTTTCCACTTGTGCTTTTAGACTTAACCTGGTATGAGTCCATTTGAACATGTGCAGCTCCATCAGTTCTCTGAGCTACATCAGGATTCACAGAGTTACGATGATTTTTCTTGAAGACAGACTGCAAAGAGCCTGAATCTGTTTTGCAGCCCCTCTGGCCATTCTGTCGCTTTTGCTCTTCACTGGTGGCAATCTGTACCCCTGAGCTTTGCAAAAGGATTGACTTCTGCAAGATAAAGTCTCTCTGTTCACAACTGACAAGTTTCACAACTGCTGGTCTTGGCGTTACTGGTTTGCCTGTACCAACGTCTGATCTATAAGCATCCTTTATATACTTACTGCATTGGATACCATTGAAACAGTGATATTCAGACAAGAAACTGTAGATGAGCTCTACTGTGTTTTCACCATCTTTTTCTGGAATGCCATAGAAATACAATACTGGTTCTTCCTTGTGTACTTCTTTACTTGGCTCTTGAGCATGTGTACCCTGGGTTTTGCCAGTGGAACCACCTTGCAGACCTTCTATCTCACTCAAGACCGTATCCACACAACTGGAGACTTCATCCACAGAGCCTTTTATCAAGGTGAGGTGCTGTCGGAGCTCTGCAATCTCTGTCTGGATGCGACTTATTCCCTGGAGCTCTTTAACAATGTAATCCACCACATCAGCTGAGCGATCTCTTGATTGCCGTCTGCGACTCCTGTATGTAGCAGGCTTTTCCAGGGGGAAGCACCCTTGCCTTTCAGCTACATCTCTCCAGCTCATAGTAATGCTCAGGGAAGAAAGGTCCTGTCCCTCAGACACTCTGCCCTTTCTTTCAGAAGGTGTCTGCATCATACCATCAGAAGAACTTCCATCCAAGGCCTTCTTGTTCTTTTGAACTGAGCATGGTATCTTTACATAGCCATCCCAGTTCAGTTCCACTTCACCAACACACACTTCGCTCACTCCCTTGGAGTCGTGTCCTCCATCTTGATGAAAGTCCCCTCCAGCAGTGGAAAATTCAGTGCTTGGAGAGTTCCCCTTTATTCCACAAACAAACATGTCTGTTTCAATCTCCACTGGGGAGAGCTGGCAGTGATGAGCATGGTTTGGATTCTCATCTACCTGGCCTTGAAGAAGACGCTTCATTTTGTCACGCAGAAACAAATGGAGTTTTTGCTTCTGGAATTGCTTCCTGCCCCAAAGTTTTACAACAGGTTTTCTGTGCAGAGGTGCAATTTCATTTTCTTGCTTTTTCAATCTACTTCTAGAAAACATCATCAGTAGCTGCACCCGTGTTTCTCATAGTGCTACAAGCTGCACAAGCACACATCAATCAATTCTCAATGCACAACTCACATCCAGTTTTTATTCTGTCATGGAGCAGCTACCAAAAGAGGGGAGAAAACATTACATTTTGGTTCAGACAGAAATTGCCAAAGTAACTTAAGCAGTAGAACAGGAAAAAAAACCAGCATCCACACAAAAGCAGACAGAAAGAGGATGTGCTATTTAAAGCTTACAGATACCATCTTGGTTTTAGTCACTTCCTCAGATCAAGTCCTTCTTTGTCAAAATAAGTGTTCCCCATTCCCTCTTCTATCCAAAAAAAGTAAAAAAGAAAATATAAAAGGGTAATGGCCATTGGCCATTCTTTTTTTCTACCAGGTTTGCAAATTCCTCTAAGCTGAGGTCCTGGCAATAGTGCACTGTGAGATTTAACCACTCCTCTGAATACAGAACTCTGACAATTATTAGGAATTCTATTCCTGCACATTTCCTTTCAAGTCCACAATCTTCATCCTTTCTTGCTTCAAACCAAAGCAGAAATCAAGTTTAACTTGGCATGGTACCAGCTATCCCACAAGAATTGCACAAAGTGGCAGGAAGACTGGATGGCAGATTTTAAGTGTAAAACCTTTTTGCTATTTTAATATTTTTATCTCAGTATTTTGCTACCAAGCACTAAAAAAAGACCCCAAAACCTCAGAGCTTACAGGCTCCCAAGCTAACCTGCAGTTAAATATGCCACACTCAGCATATGTACGAACAGGCTGAGCTGACAGCATGAAGATTCTGCACGTCACTTCTACTCCAACCCTCAAGATTTTGCAGTGGATCATTTTCCCAATTTAAATCTCCTCTGCAAAGAGCAACATTTGAAAAAAACCAAACCACCAAAAAACACTATGTTAACTACTTCAAACCTTCGTGTGTCTTCACTGCCGCACTTACTAAGCAACATACAGTCAGCTTTTTCCTCCAGAGACTAAGGCAGACAGACACCCACAACAGAGGCCCGTTTGGAGCCAGAGTGACTGGAGAACACTAATGTCTCTGAGGATTACATTTGGAGTTGTTGCTGGAGCACATACTCTTTGTCACATTCTTGTTTGATTTAAGACCAGTAAGTAACCGTTTTTCATTTCTGTTATTACCCAGTTCTAAAAAAGATTTTTAAAGCTCCACAATGCACAAACATGATCATCACAAGCAACTTTCAGCCTTACTTCCATTGCGTCAAGTGTGTCCAGCTTTGCACAGGAAGACTTCCTGCCGTGTGGAAAGGAATGGAAACAGGATTTCTAACCTTTGTTTTAGTTTAGCTGCTCCATCCACACCTGTTTTCAGTTCTAGCAACTTTAGTTCTCCTCATCCTGTCCTTGCCACCCTAAAGTTCTTCGGCAGAGAGGGTCACATGTTGTCCCAGAAGCACTTACAGGAGAAGGTGGGACCATGCGCTGAGCCCAAATATTTCACACTCTCATGCCTAGCAGAGGACCAAAGACTACAATAGGCAGTTGAGGCCTAGAGTCCAGGCCCATCAAACTCACTTTTGAGCATTTTCACTGCCCAAGGGCCAGCTCCAGAGCTCATGGAAGCTTACATCTGCTGCCTCTTTCAGACACCATGTCCCATTTTCTAAGCATTAGGTCAGAGTTTCCTTACCTGTGCTGATTCCAAGCTCTGAAGTAGAAGCCCACCCTAACACACATTCCAGCTCCACCTGACAGCCATTTACACTAGCACCAGTATTTTTGTGCTAGTTAGCATTTTCATCCTGGTGAACGCGTTTTTACTGTTTCACTTTGGGGGCAGGGAAGAAGAGTATCATTTCTGATCTGGAGCAAACAGCACTTGGAAATATTGATCTCTGCAACCAGAGCTAATTAATATGCTATAACAGAGGTTGCATCTGTGCTTCTGGTTTAAGCCCAACCATCCAGTATCTCAGCTGAACTTCCATACCAAAGGTAATACTTGCCATTGTGAAGGCTAAACAAATCCCCTGTTAGACCAATTGCCAGCTTCTTAAAGTTTTGATTTTATACAGTTTTCAGGCCATGGGTCCATAAAGATCCGGTTTCTTTTTATTGTATTTCTTATCTAACTACTGCATCACAGAACAGAGTTGACCTAAGAAATATTTGCTCAAGCTCTCTTTTGGCACCACTTACAAAGTTGAATTTCCACTCGAGTGGTAAACAATTTTGTATCAATATTAAGAAGTGAACCCTCAGAGAGCAAGCACTTGAATTCAATGGAAGCCAAGAGCAGTTCTGCGGTTGTGGCTCCTTACACCTTACACGTGTTGCTTGAGAGTAGCACAAGAAGATGCTCATTTCAAATGTTTTCTAGCATATCAAACTCCAAGCACTAGGAGAATAGCCTCTACAGTTGCTTGTGCAAGGATTCCTCCAGAAAGCTCAGTGTTTATCATGTTTCCTTCTGCACACAGTGTTCAGAGCTTAGCTATCATTTTAGTTTAAAAAAACAATTCAAGCTGGAGTTTACTCTCATTTCCTTTGCTGCTGCAATACTTGACAACTGCAGTTTGTTACAGGGAATGCTCTTTTGTGCCCAATAGTTTCTTGCAGGACTGCAACCATTCCAAAGTAGGCAGTTCAGTGCAAACACTATAATGCTGTCCTTTTTATTTGTGTGTATATATATATATATATAGTTTGTCGTGTGTGTGTATTTATAGACAGACAGATAGATAGATACACTGAAGATTTTTTAAATTTTTTAAAATTATCTCCCATTTCAAGTACCAGCAATAGCTTTGCAGCTTGCTTCAAGAGAGATAGAAACTGTTTCCTCCCAGGCCAGGAACATGGCCAGAGAAGAATATGAGGATAGCAGCTCTGGCTATGAGGGAATCCTCTCTGCCTCTCCCTACAGTGGGAAGAAGTGAATGGAAATTGTTTCCACCAAAGAGCCAAACACTGCCCACTTACAAGAAGCCCAAGAAGCAGTTAAAAGAATCACTCTCTCTGCACCTTTCCCATGGATTTCCTCCCTGCCTTCTACCATCCCAAACCCATGCTCACACCTGGAGCTCTAGGTATTCACCTTCTTCATGCTGTGGGTTGCCCCCACTGTCAGGTTCCTTCACTACTCCTCTCCATCCAGGGTTGTGTGCATGCTCCTGTTCCCTTCTACTGTTACCAACTAGGTGCTCTGCAGTCACTTGTCACCCTGTGAAAGATCCTTATTCCTCTCACATTGCCTGTGTTAGGATCACACTTCTTCGTAACACAGACAAGGAAAGTGGCAATGGAAGTTAATGCAGGTTCAATCAGAACTCTTTTTTCCTCAGGAAAAAAAAAATTAGTTTGGATGCAAATCTTTACTCAAATGTTCTTCTCTTCCAGAACCACTGCAAGAGTCACATTAACACATATCGCAAAATCAAGTTTGGTAAAGTGTATTTGCACCCTGGTGTCCTGCCAGACACTGCAAGCCCTCACTGAGTACATAAGCTTTGTTCTGACTGCCTTTTTAGGAGGCATTTCTCTCCAGGAGAACTCCATGCCCAGTTCAGTATGGCTGTCTCTAGGTATGAAGGCTGAAGAGCAGCATCCACAGGTTATCCTTACATCTCAGTTTTCACTAACTTCCCAGAAAGAAACCAGGCTCAAGCTAAGAAGAAAGAAGACATCGCTGGCTTTATTTGAGGATGTTTGGATTGTTTTGATACTCCCATGAGGTTAAAACTTGACATATTAAAATTTCAATCAGATGAACAGGTGAACTACCACAAAAACGGAACAGCTGTGCCTTATCACCAGGCACATTTCTGAACTATCCTTGTGATACATGAATAATGGTTACTTTTCCTCCTGACATATGGATTTGCAATAACAGGAGCAAAAGTCTGGCATGACAGCATCAATGAATGAGGAAATCCCTTGAAAGAATGAAGGGAATAAAATGCAATTGACATCACTGCTTATCAGATGGGAGTCAGTCATACTTTACATTTATGGCACTCTGGGGAAGGTCAGGCCCTCACCACATTGGGGACAGCTGGCTGCAACCCTCTCTGAGCACCAGCTTCCCTTCTGTGAGCCACTGGACAAATGTGGCTCAAACAAAGGCAGAATTACAGTGCCTTCAGCACTGCCCTGCACAGCAGCAAGCTGGCTGCCGAGTGGAAGAATAGAGGCTGACAGCACAACCCATAAGTCCATTAAACCTCTGCTAAAGTAAAGTCAGTTTATCTGTTTATTGGCTGTTTTTCATCACACTAAGGGGAATACTGATACACCTTTACTCTACACTATCATGTTAGAAGGCGCTGATACTCCAGGGAAGAGGTGATGCTCAGAGTCCCAATTAACTATGACCAACACAAAATGTTTCACAGTAGCCTCTCTGCCTGTCAGCTCATGCCACCATGACACTGATGGAAGTCTTTTAGATTCAATTATGTTTATAGTATCTTCCACACAAAGTCCTCTTGTGTTACCTGTACTAGCAATTACATTAGCAAAAAGAATTGATTGATAAATTCTCTTGCTGCTTTAGAAATAATCATTTAAACACGAAAAACACCAATAACTAAAATGCAAGACCATTCTGGGAAAAGAAGGCTTTGGCATCGACAAGAGAAAGAAATCATGTCTAAGGCTGCCATAGCAACGTCGCCCCAGCACTCTGCATGCTGAAACACCGACTCTTCCTGGGAATATACTGCATTTTTAAACACATTAATTGCTGAAAGAATCATAAAAAGACAGAGATATGAAGGGTTACTGCCAGCTTAGCTGATGCATGACTTCTGGAGATGAGCATGCAGTTTTCTAATTAAGATGATTAGATTTAATTTTGGTTTGGATCATACCTAAACACGGTATTACTGCTTGCTTCCCAGAATATGGTTTTCAAACTTTCTCCTGATAATTAACAAAAAGTCTAGCTTGTGAGTCGTGGCATGAATGATTGGAACAAGAAAGTACCAAGCTGTGTGATCCTGGGCAAAGAGTGTCAGGACTGGAGAACAAAGCATCCTGTGGAATAATGTGTATACCTCACGGTATTTCAGCTAAAAGTATGGTGCAAAAGAGACACAAGGCACTTCACAGTGGATTTGAAGAGGAAATACATCCACAGCCTTGAAAAGATTGTAGTTACAAACAGGTGAAAATTATATTAAAAACAATGTGAGCAAAGAAACTATTACACCATTCCTCAGAAACTGTTTCACAGTCCCTTTTGCAGTCAAGTCTCAACCTAGGTTCTTGTTCAGGAATTACCACGCAAGTTGCAAAACCACATCCTAGTCCCGCCTGTAGAAATATCTGAATTTTTTTGAGCATTTCCAAGTTTCATCCATTCCTATGGGTTTGTTTCAATAAAGCTGACTAAAAACTATGTAAGAACACCTCAATGCAGACATCAGTCAGAGCTAGCATTCCTTCATCTGCCACATTTTAGAAAAAACACACTTGAGACCTTTCCAAACTAGTTTGATAAGTGTGACAAAAGGTCAGTTTTGGACAGTCAGTTACCCTCACAGCAGAAAGTTGATTTGAGGAACAACATATATTGGCTTAATGAATTAAATAGTTCTGCATCTCCCACATCATAGTCATTTCCTACCTTTTACACAAGGCCATTCAACGGAGGCAAAACACACCTTTAAATAGTATTCTGTTGTACCATGAAGATATCAGTGCAGCTATAAAGTGAAGAAACAGTAAAAATCACTAAATGTGAGGGTAAAACATCCACTGAAGTATTGTGAGAGCATTCACTAGAGTAAAAAGAAAAATCTGTTGGGAAACAGCATGAAATTAACCGCACGCAATGAAAGAGCATCTCACTGTGTAGCAGAGCAAGCAGATAGCACACTCTGCCTTAACCCCTTAATATCCCCTGCAAACATAGGGGATATCACAGAAGTTGCTAAGTGTGTCTCAGCTTTCTGTAAAAGGGGACTAAAGTTGGTCATCCACCTGGCATCACTGCTGTGTGCATGGCAAGAGAAGGAAGGAGATGTCCAGGCCTTCTAAGTCCAACAGTCTTGGGAGTACCCAGACAGCACCTCAGTGTCAGACAGCCCTGCCATCCTGCCAGACATGGTCATTCCCCCTGCAGACACATGCTTTTATCACTGCTTCTTCTGCAAGCAGAAAGGAGTGGCTGGCACAGCAATGCATTGATTGCAGTAACAAATGAGGTCTGTCATCACCTGGCAGCTAAGAAAAGGTGCTTGGAAATAGGGGTTGACCCCAAGTGCGGAGGAAGGCACAGGCTGGAAGCTGATAACTGCAAAAATGCAAAGCTCATGCTTTGCCAGCAGCTAAGTCTAAGGCACCTATCTAGTTCTTTGACCATGCCTTGATAAGAAAAGGGAAAAGAAGACAGTTCACTACTCAAAAAGGGGGAGGGGGGGAGGGAAATCACAGCTTCTTCTGTCATTCTAATGTTTAAGTTACTTTACTCCTTAGCAGCAAATACAAAACCTTATCTGCAGCTCATGTTTAATTAAGTTCCGCAGCACTCTTATTTCCAGAGCATGAAAGGTTTGTACACAGCTGAATCAGAGGGTAAATGGTTTACTCACAATCTAAAGTACTAGTTGTTCCTTAAAACAGATTTTTCTCAAATTGAGATCCCAAGAACAAAGTACTATATTGAACAGATGAGCCAGAAGCAAGGATCAACTTTTTGTTTAAGGGAAACAGTACCAAGGACTGAAATGCAAGTATCAGAGCACGCTGACAGGCTGGCTGGCCTTAGGGATCAGACCTATGGAAATGTCTGCCAAGCTTTGGAGAAACGTTTCTGATTCTCTAGCTACCTCTAACAAGAGACCAGGCAGATAGCACTGCTAGTGCAAATGCAGCCCTTCGGTTTTAAACCAGGTTTGGGTGCACCATTATGAAAGTGCTGAAGGTGGCTAAGAGCTCTGCCTAGAGTTACAGAAACAGAACATGCTGTACCTTTCCTCTACTTATAATCCAATTTACAACCCAGTGCTGAAGCAACAGTGTGAACTCTCCAAGAGCTACATTTCTGACAAGAACCACCAGGATACACTCATCTCTAAGAATTCTCTCAAAACCCTGCTTACTCACTGAGGAGATCTGCAGCTGGTTCTCCATGTAATGGTGCCTCAGCTCACAGGGACATTTAAGTTGGGGAGAGACAGGCAGAACTCACCAGCCCAAGGTGATGAATTAGGCGATCCAACTTCTGCTGTCAGGGCAGTACTAGCACAGCTGTGCTACAGACTAGTGCTAGGTAATTTTGCTCACTGTTTCTGACCTGTCCTGGATTCCTTTAGACCAGATGCTCGGCAACATTCAGCCAGGCTGAGTGAAGGTAATGTAGGCAGCTGATGGAGTAATTAGGGTTTTCCAGCTCATGCTGTTGAACTAAAATCCTCCTGGGCTAAAACTGTAGCTTTACTTCTATAAGCTTTCTCCTTTTCATCTTGAGGATAGAAGACCTTAGTATTCTGTATTCGGTCTTGATGTTTATCCTCCATTAGCAAAAGAAAGCTGCCCATATAAAACCTGAAAAGATATCTGAAACAGTCACACCATCTGCTCTGAATCACGAGCTTGTACAGCATCCTCATCTCTCCTGCATGCCAGTCATTTCATCTCATCAACTCACAAGCTTCTCAGCACAGGATATCAGACCAATGACAAATATTCTGAGTTAAAAGTCTATTTTAACTGACATTTAAGGAAGAATCAAACCAGTAACTTAACTACTCTCAAGCCCTCGGCTTTTCAAGTGGTCAAATTGTAATTATACCCAAATCCTTTTCTCTTTAACTCTAGATTTTGATGTCAAATTCCAGCTGAGGTACAAACCCTCTGAACATAAAAGTATGAGAAGCAAACAGACACAGCCTCAATTATACCAGCAATAAGACATCTACAATTAGTGTCTAACAAGTAAACACAAGAACTAAGAAACAGAGCATACAAATGAACATGCTAAGAGCAAATTGTTATTACAGAGCACGTGTTTAAATCCAGTCAGCTTCCAACAGAGCTATTGTATTGCTCAAGTAAACACACATACATACACCGAGCCTACTCTAAAAATAAAGAACAATTCTTCCTTGGTTGCTGCCTCCTTGCAGTTTAAACCCAACCACTTCATTTGTTCTAATCATTCACTTACCTTGCTGCTTTAAAATAAAATAAAAGGTTAAGATGTAAAATAAACGTATGTAATTAATAGANGAAAAAAGCTACTAAAAATCCAAGAAGAAAAAACCCAGCCAATGAATGTAAAAGCCAAAAATGCAGAAATCCTGTCAGCTTCCAGGAGTACACCTCATCAGAGATTCTTTAGTTCACTGCCATAGTGCATCTTTTCCCTTTCTCAGGCAGTACCAAGTACAGTTAAAACTTCATCCTTCTCTTCAGTTGTGACTCAACAGAAAATATTGTACTTCAGAGGCAGAGAGAAAGCTGTGCAGCTATTGCTACTTTACTCCTCCACGTCAGCTGCTTACTGCCTAGCTCCTCACACACGCAGCCTCCCCGCTTCACTCGCGCACCAACACTCCTCGCCTCAAAATGATTCTCCGCTTTATTATCCATTCAGAAGGAAATACGAACTGATAGAGCCAATCTGACTGAAGACAAAAAGCACTCCTGTGGCATTACGAGAGCAGACAGTACAGCGCAGGGAGCCGATCTGTGCTGGAAAAGTGCTCTGCCTGACTCTGAGCATCCTGTAGGACTGTGGAGCAGGGGGGCTGGGGAAAAAAGCCCAGGACTCAATATAATAAACCAGGTCCAAGAAGATTCTTCACCCAACTCTAATAAAGATGTTTATTTTCATATCTCCTATTCCCTCCCAGATTAACCCCCAAGCTTAAGCGATGCCCTTGCTGAAATGAATTGTATCCAGTTTCCAAGGAAGACTAGTACTAGTTCTGCTAAGAGTGTGGGGGATTGAACACCCGTTGATCTTGCATTTCCCAAAAATAAAAGTCACGTTGTTACATAAAAGAATGACTGCAGAAGTGGTGTGCACAGAATCAGATTCACTCACATTGTATTGACACTTCTCTCCTGGGAGTGAGCAGCAGCAAGCACTAAACCTGCCTAAGTACCTGAATTAAAGGCACCATCTCTTTGTCTCACAAGCTGCTCCAGGGGCATGATATACACTTCTGCTAAGAAAAGGTTCCTGGCCAGCTGATTCACATTCATATCCTCTTCACAAAGGCACTCTTCAACTCATCCTCATTCTTCCTGCACCCAACACAAGCACCCAGCTCCCTTCCAAAAGCTATTCTGTTTTTCTCCCTTTAGCACCAAAGGGATTGCATGGAAGCTGTGCACACTTCCTAGTTTTCCTCAAGGACAACTCACTGATCTTTCAAAACAAAGTCTTTTCACAGCGCAGGATGGGATTTTGATGAGGCCTATATGACTTAGCTGTGGAAATGCCACTATCCTCCCATCTGCTCAAATACCTCCTACCTCCTAGTGAGCCAGCCTTGCTGTGAATGATACTTCCCCTCCAATCTCTTACCTACACCAATACCAACTTTTATTCACTTCCTCCTCCACAAGCATCACTGTACTTCCAGCCCTACCTCTGCTGCTTGAGACAGTCTCCTCACATGTTCTAACCTCTCGTCCCACCGCTCCACACCAGCACCTCACTGAAGCATCAGATGACAACAGCCAGGCTGGTGTCACCTCCAGCTCATTTGTTTGGTGGATGCAAACACAGTTTGCATCCAGGTAGACCAATGCCATGGTTCACAGTACTTTGTCTCATCAGCAGCACTGGTGAACAGCATTCCTCTGCATTTTCCACGTGCAGCCACAGCACTGCTGCGTGCAGTCAGGCACAGAAATCAGGCCTCTGACCTCCTTTCGGACTCCCCATAGGGCTGGTATTCCTCTGTGGTCACTCATATCCTCCCTTCCCCAAAAAACCCTCACTCTTTTTCTTCTTTCCCTTGCTGAAGGTGCAGGACCATAGGTTAAATTTTCAGGAGTGCTTTACCTTTAAATGATTTTAAGAGTCTGGCCTCAAATTTCTCATTATATGTTTGCACCCCACCAGGAGAATGGGACTCCTACTTAACTCAGGGCTTCAAGTTCCACTGCAATAGAAATGATTGCTACTAAACACAACAATTACAGTACTCAAGCTCAGAGCCAAAGCTCCATATCAAATTCATCCACATAAGGATGAAGACTGCCCAACTGAGAAAATAAAAATGCAATCCAGGATTTGCACAGCACTTAGTATCTTCAAAGCTCTGAATATGAATGAGACAAAGAAGATCTTGCCAGGGGTCTCTTTCACATCAATCGTTTTAAAATCGTTAAAAAGTTATTTCCTATCTACCAAACAACACTTTTCTTATCCACATTAACGCCTTTAACACCTGAAGCACCCACTAGACAGCATCCCAGGTATTTACATGCCATTTTTTTTCCAAAGACTCTACTACAAATGGAGCCAATGTCATCTTGCCATCACTGTCTGTCCTTCATGTTTCTTCCTTCCTCAGTCTTTGTCCATCCCCACAGCCATCAATACCACACACCTAAGTAAAAAATGCGCTGGGGCCAAACATGGTTCTTGAGACTCAAAGAGCCAGTGCAGATTTCCAAGCACTGACACATAAAATCCCAATACTCCTATGACTGCCTTATAAGAACAGGAGCAGAAAAAAACCAAACATGAGAAAAGCAAGTAAGTCTCATTAGACAAAGAGACAGGAGACACCACTAATGGAGGTCATGAGCAATTAAGTGCTGGAAAGCGTCACAGCTCTCACCGCAGCTCACAAAGACCTGGAGAGGAAAATACAGCTATGAAATGACAAAAACCTAGGTCCCCTCAGAAGAAAGGAAGATTGCACCTTTCAAACATTTAAAAACTCTTACCTAATGCTCCAGAGACTGAGATAGGCTCTGTTTTTCAGGGATGATTTGTTTACAGAAATAATGAGGATAATTCAGATTTGGGAGAAACAGACATGACTTGCATCTAAAAAAAGCCTATGAGAAACAGCATGCTTTACCTTAAGGCTCAGAGCACTCAGTTATTTGCCTTATACTAGAGAAATAAACTTCCACTTAAAAATTTAAACACTTCTTACTGTGGTTTTTTAATTCACCAAAAGATTTTAATTTTAGGTTGAGCCAGCAGGGAATTATTAAAACTGATAAAGCCAGGCTCAGCTATATAGGCCAAATGCTTTGATGTCTGCGAGGTATACATTACCCTTTCTTCTTTCTTAATCCTAATTATCTATTTCATTCCAACTTCCTGAAAAGTACTGAATTAATAATAAAATTGTAAAAGTAAGCAATTCCTTCACCAGCACGTGTGGATTTACCAAAGGCACAGGTCCTGCTCCTCTCATTCCCACACTCACCCCCTTCTCCCTGCAGGAAAACAAGCAAGAATACTTCCAGCGTCCTGGCTTTTGGGGAAGTAGAAAATTGGATGGCTAAGCAAATTAGAGGGTAAGAATGTTACACAGAGAGATGAAGCAAAGAGAGAAGAGGGGGGGAAATAATGGAGAGCATTTGTCTGGAATAGCAGGGATAAATTCTGTCCAACACACATTCAGGTTTAACTCATCTCAGAGATGGCCTCAGACTTCTCTGACCCAAGAGCTTTTTAAACCAATATTTTTGTTTGCTTCATTGGAAGAAAAATAAGAAACATCTGTCCCAAATAAAAATGCCTGCTGCATTTCCCTAAGATAGAGTTCTCAGTAAGGTATTTTGAGTTCAGTACTGCATTAGACCTTAGAAGTCCAAATACACAGTGTAAAGTTTATCAATTGATTCAGCAGTGAAAACATGCTACTTATTACTTTCTTCAAAGCCACAAGAAGATGAAATCAACCAGCTGTCTAGAGATAAAGTGTTAATGAAAAAGCAGTGACCTCCTGCTGTCTGACAGCTCTCCTCAATGAATACCAGGCTTTGATGAACTGTGCATCACGACAACCTAAGCAATGCCTCCATAAATCTGGAAGAAAGGAGATTGTGTATTCCAAGGCACTTAAAGCTATCCTACCAATGCCTTTTCTGTCATGACTATAGCTCCAGAACACTTAGGAAACATACGTTTATGATGCTGCAGACAAATGAAGTTTCTTTAAGAAGGTGTCACTCAAAGCACTGATTCTTTAGTTTCCCCTTAGGAAAGCATAAAGCAAGATGCAAGGGCAACCTAAAAGCTCAGAAGGGAACAAAGACTTAGTTACCTCTTATAGTACCCTGGACAAACATTAGCCTGGAAACACTTGAAGAAAAGGAAGGAGATAATCTTCCCCAAAGCCTCTCTCTTTAAAAAGAGTTTTTTCAACTTAAAAGTTGAATTATTTGGTTTACAGAAAGACAATAGGAATAGCACTGGCACGTTGAAAGAACTGCTACAGATCAGAGGTATTAGGACTGATTACCTTCCAAGGGCAGGCAACCTAAGTCCATTTGTTCTGAACAGGTGAGACCAAACCACTGGTTGACTCATCTTCATAGGAAAGATGTTTTAACTCCAGATGTAAACATTATTTGCCAGTATGATGGCTGAACACTGAGACATGAACATCTCTGAGCTAACAGAAGGAAAGACTGTCACATAGCCTGGGAATAAAGGCTATTTCTAAGGCAAAGGATGTAGTAAGGTTCAAGAAGTGGGATTTTTATGCAGTTAATGAAAAAATGAGTTAACACAGCAGTAACAGTTTGCAGAGCTATGAATCTTTACACTTCACAGTTTAGGCCAATCTTTATCTGTCAGGGATTGATTAGAATGAGTTTTCCCTTCTCCTTTCCTCTGAAGCTGCTGCTACCGCATCAGTCAAAAACTCCAGGGGCTAGAACAGATCTAGTCTGACACGGGAATTTTTGAGGTGCAAAATCTTTAAGGGAATGACCATCAAAGTTACAAAAGCCTAGATTAAAATCACTCTCCATTTGATTTGCTTATAGTCATCAGTGTCACTCACAATGACAAAGCCTTTCCTAAGAGATGTGAGTTAGCCCTTTAAATGCACAGGCTAAACCTGCTTGCCCCTTTCTTGTCTCCATGTGGATATTCACACTTTACTTTTGAGATACAAAACTATATTATCAGCTATACAATCCAGAACTTCACAGAAAAGAGTATTTTATTCCTCATCCAGTAAGTTCCAGCTACTTCAAGCCCTATCTCCCAGACACCACAGTCCTTTCGGGAGCTGCTGTCAAGACGTTGCCAACCCCACTCCTCACAGCCCACGCCAGTCTTCAAAATCTGAGCAAGACTTCAAAAAGGGTGCTGTCTCAGGTTTTGAAGGCTCTGGGGTAGTATGTTGTCTCCTCGTGGTCCAGCATTGACACACAGAAAACCTCATTTAAATGTGCTCCTGAACGCCTAAACAACTGAATGTCTCAAGAGTTCTTGTCCTGGATTTTTTTTGTCATGTCCATCCAAAAGCATTTAGAAGAAGAGACAGACTCTTAGAATCTATGCTGCCCTCTGCAACTCACCTGACTCAAAAATTTTACCAGCCAGGTGTCTCCATTCCAGAAAACAGCTATTATTCTGGCTTTAAGCTAGAGTCAGCTTGAATAGCTCAGGTCAACGGAGAGTGAAGAAGCTTTTACAGCAGACAAAACTCTCCCTCTGCTGCTTCCTCCTTCAAATTACATCTCTCTCCCTCCTAATGGCATCCAAAAACATAAGGACTTGGTATTTCATGAAACCAGAAAATTACAGTCAATGTCTTGATTGCACACCTAATTAAATAATCAGCATCACTAAAATGCAAAGGCATCTAAGCACAGACACGTGCTGGTGGTGGAAAAACCTGAAATTATACTCTCTTTTAGAGCTGTAACTGCCTTTTTGATCAAGAAACCTGGGAAGGAAAAGTTGCAGCAAATGCTGTGAAATTTAGACTTCAGGTAGACATGGCAGCTTTCAAACATGAAATAGTTAAGGCAAGCACAGGGAAGTAAACTATTGATCATTTCTATCGGAAATGCAAAGATATAACAAGCTTAATCTGCAGCAGTGGAAAGCAAGGTTACACACCTGGAAAAGATTTTAATCGTAAGTGAGCATGGACTGTCTTCCTAAAAGATACAATATCTCTATTGCAGAAGGTTTTAACAAGAACTAGTACATACATTTTTAGGGATACTTTTGAGGAAGATAGACATTCTAGTTAAACTCTTCACATACTGCCCAGATCTCAGTTTTATTGCTCCTTATCTATATCATACCAGAACCTGTCTCCAGCATGAAGTTCCATAATAAAACATATACCTGCTAATAGGCATGAAGGTGATTGACTCCCGAAGGAGGATCTGCATGACGACACAGCTGTCCATAACACAACAGCTTAGTTCAGACATTGTACAGCACGTTTTCCTAGCTGAGCTTGACAGTGAGAAGCAAATGGTCTCTGATAAAACTGTTGATGCACACTGTAAAAGGCAGGTCCAACACATAAGGATCTGGCTACAGGAATTCAGCGCCTTGATCTACAGAGTAGCACACAGTAAAAACTTAAAGATGATTCCCTCTTCAGTTACTGCTCACTGAACAAGAAACTCTTTAATACTGTTTCCTTCATGTTATTTAAGCACAACCGTATGCATTATTTACTGTATTGCAGTCAGGCCCTACCATTACATGCAGTTACATCAATGTTACATACACTGAGTTGAGCATTCTTTGCTTTCATCGACATATTAGTCCAGTAATTCAAGAATTAAGTGGCGGTTTTGTATCATTCCTGTGAAGTGAAAAAGTCCCTATTACAAATGGGCAGCTGTTTCAGGGAAACAAAAGCCTTACTTTTCAGAGTTTAGAGCATATCAAACACTATTAAGTCTGGTCTACTTCAATTACTGCTTTGATGGCTCATTTTCAGAATTAAAATGAAATAACCAGAAATCATTTAATGGATCAAAGTGACAGGCAAAAGAAAACACCTTTCGAAAGCCACCATGGCTTGTCTGACATCATGTAATAACATGGCAGAGGCATAACAACTAATAAATAACCTTATGGAGCAATGCTCAGCTACCTTTGCTGACAGATCACTTCCTCTGCTGGCAATTTCCTCCTCAATCCTTGCTACAGATGCATCAACTTTCAAAAAGCAGGAGAAGAATCTCTTTTACTAGCCTACCTTCATTCTTTATGGCTTTTGGCTCAAATCATGTGCTTTTCTTTGTAAGCAAGAATAATTTAATATCTTGGTATTCCCTGCAGAAGGCAGCAGTTGATTAATGAAAAACTACCCTATAAGCACTTCTTATGAACCACATATATATGCCTCTGTCAGTCTCTGAGGACACTGTGTAGGCACTGAACAAGAAGAAAGGCACTGCCACACTGTAGCTCTGACAAAGCTGACTCCAGCAATCATATCTGTATTAATAACCCTAGATACAGCTTTCAAACCTCCAGTAAAGACACTTGACAGGCACTACAAAACAGGCCTGAATTACTTTGGTCTAGAAAACTGGTCAGGCTGCTTCCCTGATTGGGAGGGATAAGGAAGGAAATTTAATGCAAAAAAAATAGAAGCGACAGGATTCAGAAAGCCTCTGCAAGGGGATAAAAATGGCAGTACAAGAAGAGCTCTACAAACCAGGCTTTGACTACAGAGGTTACCTAAGCCAAGTGACTGAAAGGTCAGTTAGCTCCTTTTGCAAAACTGTGATGGAAGCGACAAACACAACTTGACAAAAAAAAACATTCAAATACTGAGCAGAGACGGCAGGGGTCACTTCAGATTCTGCTGCCTCTGCTCTGGGCTCTCAGGTCATGGAAGCACTCCACCTTCACCAAAACTGGAGAGAAGTGGATGTAATGACAGGATCAAAAAAGGATGTTTTTAACAACTGTACATGGTTATCTATTAACCAGCTATTACAACTGCAAGCCAAAAACTGAGCTTTTTAATTAGGATTAATAACATGCATCCATGTCCCAAAATAAGAAGGAGAGTTTTACTAGCTCTAAATTAAGTTCCTTAAATCAAGCATAACAAAATTCAGAGTGAATACACCAGCCAATCTGTTGATATTTGTGTAGACAAAACTGGATCCTTCAAGTACTTGTTAACATGAGATTTCAAGAAAATGTACACATTTCAATCTGCTGCAATAACTTCATACACTGGACAAAACCAGAAAAAAAAAAGTAAACTGCAATAAATTTTAGCCCTCTCAGTTTTTCGAAAACATGTCTTATCTTAAAATACAAGGTGAATATTGACTCATTAAGAAAAATAAAAAACAGATGGAAACACTGTTTAAACTAACTTATTTTTTACATAAAGCAATCTCTACTTGTATTTCACATATTCTTGTAACAACTTCAAGTATCGAACAAAATGAGGCTAAACAGATAAATCAGTTTAAGGCTAAATCTCAGTTCCCCTCTAGCTTGATAGCCCTGTTTCCTCCTTCTTAGTATACATCACCGATTTTACCTTGATAGCCTCTGTTGTTCTTCAAGCTCTCACATAAAATCATTTTCCAGCATTAACTTTGAAAAATTTCTAATGAACACAGGTTCAATGGCAATTTGCTATCTGAATAAGCAACAAAAATCCCATGGGGAATTTTTAAAATCTCATTTAAGAGCAAACTTATTCACTACACCATCTTTTCTGAAACTGTTACACTTTGAACTTTTGTCAGACAACAAAAATGCATCTGCGACAGTTTGACTGCCAGGCATCGGTCACTAACAACTACCGTTCTTCAAGAAACTTGTCAGGCAGTCTTAGCATCCCTAACATCTACTGCACAACTGCATGGAAAAGCCACCACCCAAGAGGGACCGCTACACAGTTTTCACAATTTCCCTTCAGTGACAGCAGCTAAGTGGCAGATCTCTCTCCCACACACCTCTGGTTGTGCTCCGAAACCCACAGCGTCCTGAAGCACAGCACAACTCAGCAGCAAAGGTGGGCGAGAGGGCAGCGTTAAGCACAGTGAGGCGATGCTATGAAAAGCTGTTACAGAGGCTGTGGTTCCATGGACATCTCTCACAGCCTACTTAAAAGCTTCCTGGATGATGAATCTGCATTCTTTGCTCCCACGGGCGATTGTCATATAATAGCTTTCATAAACATACTCATTTTTAGATTAATTAGAAACAGAAAGGGCAAAGAAACACATTTGGAAGCTGTTCACTAACAATTAGAAAAAATGCTTTCTGATTTCTTGCCTGAGTTTGTTCATAACCAGCTTATACCCTTCTGTTCTTATGCTAACATTAACCTTTAGCTTAAATAGCTGTAAACTTGCCAATATTTACTCCCATGCTCTATTAGTACACAGCAGCAACATCCGCTCTCAGCTTCCAGTCTGATAAGTTGAGCCATACTTGTTTGGTCTCACCTCGCACATCCTCAGCACCTCCCCTCTCAGGGCTACCCCAGTGTTCCCTCTTCCACTTCCACAACTCTTTTTCTGATTTTTTGCAATAGTCCTCATCTTCCTCAAATCATTTGCTGGCTTCCCACGTGGCATACTAGAAATAGTACAGAAATACAGGCAGATGTGACATACTACTCACCTGGTCTGTTACAGTGTAGCACAAAGCAGCATGCAATTAGTGGTTTTACTGATTTCCCAATTGCCAGACAGTAAGTCTTTATCTCTCAATAACTTCTACAGCCTCACACACTAGTGAGAGCAGAATAAATGAGCCTGTAGTTACTTAGAACAGCCCTTCCTTTGCTCTTCCTGCTCCAATGCATAAGAGCAGCTTAAATAGGATCCTCTTGTTTTTAACAAGACACCCCCATAGTCCACAGAATAGCACTGCTTACCTGGAACTTCATCATCCTGCAAGTCTCAAGGCACAAGCCACCTTGTACATCAAGAGACTTGTCGCCTACCATGCGCCAGTAAAGTGTTACTCAAAGTTCTTGCATCTAGTACCTGCAGGCTTGAGCAACACATGAAAATCTCAAGCTACATTTGGGATTTCACCTCAGTTTTATGCTAAATTATCTCCAGTTTTATAGTGCACGAAGGATGAAGCTCTCAATGCACTAAGGAAATTCTCCCTACAGAACAGATATCCGATACCCTGACGTTCAAGTGCTTTGCAGCACACGATGCCTATTACTGATGCAGCTCTCAGACTGTCAGGAAAGGCTGTAGGCATTTCCTTACATATTCAAAAGCCAAGGAGAGGAAGAACTGGTCCCACCTTTACCACATACAGCTTTCAAATGAAACCACCAAAAACCGCTTTCAAAACTAGCAGTGACTAAGCACCACAGCAATGGAAATTAACCCATACCTTGACTGAGATCAGGCTCATCTGACCTGCAATGTCAAAAAATTGTTCAGACTCTAAAGATAAATAGACAGTACAGAACTTGGTGGTCACCATGATAAGGCTTAAAATCCTGCTTGGATACCAAGAAAAGAGCCTGGCTGCAAAGAAAGTTTTTGTATTACTTGGAAAGAACTATGTCCTAATAGAGAGCACTCATTTGCTGTACCACAAGACCTTGAAGAGGCTTAAATTCAATAAATCACTGACATTAAAATGTGCACAAAATAAAAATGCTACTCTATTATATATATTTTGTAGCATCGGCCAGAAATGGAGTCCTGCTGTCTTCAGGCATTACACTGAGTATTATTAACATCATTTTCAATTCCAAATGTCACTTTTACAAAGGGAGGGGGGGAAAAGCAATCATCTTAAATCCAGATGCACATTACTAGAAAATTCCAGTTACAATAACCCTTACATAACTCCAAAAATTAGCTCAGAAGCATGCAAGGCAACCCTGCCCTTCACCTAAACAAGTTGTGTAACCATTCAGCCTGGAAAACAAGAAATAACTGAAAGAAAAACATTATTAAAAACAGAACTGTCATGTACCAAACCCCTTTTACTGATCTATTGCCTTTTCCTACAAACTTAACATATTGTTTAAAGCATTTGCTAATGTTGCATGAACAATTAACACTTCTTTTGTGATCCTCTCAGTCAGTGCTGGTTAGCTCATCTTTTCCACAAGTCTTGTGCTTTGTAAGCCAAAACCTACTGCTATCTCTCTGGTGCAGCATTTCTTGTACAGATTGCTTCAGTAATACACAACACTGGGAAATATCCCCTCCTCCCACACAGAGCCTTAAAAATAAGAGTGTGAAGTCTGGCTCTCCCAACAGCCAAGGCTATTTTTAAGGGCTGCGTATGTGGCAAGTAGGAGTCCCCCCACCTACTTCTCCCATTGCACCCCTATTCTGAGCAGGAGGAACTGACTTACTCCACTGCTAGACCAAGTTCTCTCAATTCCTACTGATGAGCACTATGTGAGAGTGCCATGTTAAGATGGTCAGGATGCCACAGGTTTCTGTGTCCCACTCAGCATCCAATACAGATCTCTATCAAAATAGCTCACTGCTATAATTCTTTCTACTGTTACATCCCCAAAACAATGTGCAAGAGGGGAGTTTTACATAAGGTGGGAACAGTTGCCTCTGCTCCAACACTTTTAGTATTCTTCCACAGCCTTTATTATACACTATTTAGAGGATCTGGTCCACTCTCCAAACAGATCTGGATTCCATTTTTCCTGAAAGTTTCAGTCAGCTGGGAAAAGACAAGCATGTGTTCAACAAAGTGTTTCAAAAAGTCTTGGTACAAACATGCACACAAGCTGATCAGCACAAGACAGGGGAAAAGAGTTTACTGTAACTCATTCTGGTTCAGAGGTGCTCTGTGCACACAGATAGTCGCTTTAGCTACCAACATGCTAGTCACTTCTGGAGATAAACACAAAATTTTCTGGGACAAGGCTGCCTAGAAGAGGCTATGCCAGAGATTAAAAGCCAGTAATTCTGTGTACATAGTCTAACTGGGAATCTAGGAGCTGTACGAAGCATAGGCCATGTATCCACATCGCCAGCACACTGCTTTCACCCATATTTTGCTCTCCAATCAGCAAATGCACAACTTCCATGGAAAGGAAGGAAGGATGACTAAGACAGTTTTTCCTTCAGGAAATATCAACTTGTCAGAATCAAAACCTGTTTCACAGGGCCATGATGTTGAACAAGAGTATTTCTCTAGTCTAAGACATCTAAACAGAGAGGGAACAGAGAGGGAACACAGGGAATAGTAATTCCCTAGAAGAGTGTTACAGCTTAGCAGATAATACACTTTTCTAGGGAAATCTAGGATAAAATCTTCATCATTTCCAATTTAGATTAGGAGCTAGAGTCCTATTCCTCACTTACTCTAGATATATTTTAGCTTAAAGTGCTCGCTCATCCACAGAGGAGTCTATTTGTCACATCTCAGTCAGTCTTAATAAGTCAAAACCAGAAAGTCTAACCTCAACCAACTCTAAGAAAACCTGACACTTTGCCCAAGCAACAGAAATTTCCCATCCAGCTTCACTCCAGAAGTCAAATACTCACACACGAAGTGTTTCAAGTAAAAAAAAAAAAATGCATAAATTTTACATACATTCCAGTAGTCTCATTATGACCTTACAAGTCAGAGAAGCGTACAGGTCAGGCAAACTGGATTATTTGACTTTTATGTTCAGTGCTGGCACAAAGCAAAAGGTGCACCTGATTGTAAAACACCCCATGTTTGTAAACCGTATCTTAGATGTTGCATAAACACCTTCCCATACTAAAAAAAAAGAGGAAACAATGGAATAAAATAGGGAGAAATATAAACTATACTTGGATTCCCTTTCCAAGGTTTCATAAGCATTTTGACTTATTGATGTGTAGCGCTTACAATAGGAAACTAGAGATGGAACATCATAGTCCCACTCTACTACCACAGATCAGATAAAGAAACAATGTGTCAGGATTCTTTCCCTGCTCATGGAACCTTACCTCTGGTCCTGCAAGCCCAGAACAGGCTTGCGAAGAAAAATCAAAATAGTATTGCAAGAAAGTTGGCTGTCCATCCTGTCCACTCTGCAAACTCCTGTTATGAGTAAGAAAAATCCCCTTGTTTGGTTGGTTTTTTCCTAACCAGCAACAGGAAGGTACATAGGAATTCTGTTGTCACTGAAGGGGGCAGACGTCCTGTGTCCTGGAAATACCAGAACTTGTATTTAGCAGAGGTGAGAAGTTGAATGTCAGTACACTGAAATTCAAAGAAGCTTGCAGTAAACCATGAGAGCAACTGAACAGGCTCCTAGCTGCTGTGGTTATTATGAAAACTGTATCTGACCAGGATGTTACTCCACAACAGAGCATTTCTCTTAACTTTAGTACAATTGCTCTAAAAGAGGCAAGCCTGCTGATTTTTCCCACTAGAGAGAAGATTATCAAAAGACTACTCAAAAACTACAAGAGTAGCTAATGAAGGCATACTTCATTTTCTTGTGTGTACGTACAAATAATTATCTCTTTGCTGTAATCTGACTGTTAACATTCATTGTAAAACAGGTTAAAAATGACAGTAGATCTCGAATAATCTCAGTAAGGACAAATAAACATGCATTTTATTCCAAATAAATGTGCATATGCAGGTTTCTCATTTAAGACACTTTGAGACGAAGGAGGCTTTTCCTCCTCCAAGCACAGCATGTCCGCTGAACCTTCCCTCGCAGAGAGGCAACCAGAAGACAGCACAGATGTGGGTTGTTCAAGCACCATGGAACCACTCCACACTAAAAGTTGTCTTGGAAAAGTCATGAATGGGTTTTGGGGAGCCTCACAAGACTCGCCAGTCTTCAAACTCAGATGCAACAAAGAGAAGTAGGATGGCATAGGGAGACAGTAGAACACCTCCACTACTTCTGAATTGAAATGCTTTCTAAATAATTACTATTATCACACAAACCCTAAAGGATATGAAAGCTGCATATAGATTTTCTTGACAGGTTAAGCAGAACCACAAGGATGTTGTGAGATCACGTAGTGAGGAAATTAGAAAGGCCAAAGCCCAATCTGAATTTTAGCTAGCCACTGCTGTCAAAGACAGTACGAAGATTTCCACAAATATATTAGCAAAAAAGGAGAGCAAAAGAGAATCTCCCCTCTTTAATGGGTGAAGGGGGAAACTTAGTGAACAAGGATGAGGAAAAGGCTGAGCTACTTAATGCCTTCTTTGCCGTAGTCTTCAATAGTAAAAGCAGATCTTCTCTAGGCATCCATCAACCTGAGTTGGAAAATGGGGACAGAATGAGGCCTACTTCATGCAAAGGGAAATGGTGTGCGACCTGCTGCTCCACCTCAGCACACACAAGACTATGGGGCCAGATGGAATCCTCCCGAGGGTGCTGAGGGAGCTGGTGGTAGTGCTTGCCAAGCCACTCTGTATCACCTACTAGCAGTTCTGGCTCATCAGGGAGGTCCCCAGCAGACTGGAGGATGGAAAATGTGACACTCATCTACAAGAAGGGTCGGAAGGAGGATCCTGGGAACTACAGGCCTGCCAGTCTGACCTCAGTGCCAGGGAAGGTTATGGAACAGATTATCCTGAGTCACATACAGGACAATCAAGGGTTTCAGGCCCAGTAAACGTGGCTCGAAAGCACGTCCTGTTTGACCAATCTCATCTCCTTCTATGACAAGATGACTCAATTAGCAGATGAGGGAAAGGCTGTGAATATGGTCTTCTTGAACTTTAGTTATGCCTTTGACGCAGTCTCCCACAGCATCCTCCTGGAGAAACTGGCTGCCCATGGCTTGGATGGACCTACTCTGAGATGAGTGAAAAGCTGGCTGGATGAAGAGGCCCAGAGAGTGGTGAAGAAGGGAGTTAAATCCAGTTGGCAGCCTGTCACAAGTGGTGTTCCCCAGGGCTCAGTGCCTGTCTGTTCTCTTTAACATCTTGATGATCTGGATGAGGGGATCGGTTGCACCTTCAGTAACTTTGCTGATGACACCAAGTTGAGTGGGAGCTTAAGACTGCTTGAAACCAGGAAGAGTCTTCAGAGGTACCTGGACAGGCTGGATAAATGGGCTGAGGCCAATTGCGTGAGCTTCAACAGGGCTGAGTGCTGGGTCCTACATTTGGGCCACAACCCCATACAATATACAGGCTTGGGGCAGAGTGGCTTGAGAGCTGCACAGAGGAAAAGGATCTGGGGAGTGTTAATTGACAGCTGGTTGAACATGAGCCAGCAGTGTGCCCAGGTCGCCAAGAAGGCCAAGGACATCCTGGCTTGTATCAGAAATATTGTGACCAGCAGGACCCAGGAGGTGATTGTCCCCATGTACACAGCGCTGCTGAGGCCTCACCTTGAGTGCTGTGTGCAGTGTTCACTCCCAGAAGTACACTGAGGTGCTGAAACATATCCAGAGACGGGCAACAAAGCTGGTGAAGGGTCTGGAGAGCAAGTCTTGTAAGAAGCAGCCGAGTGAGCTGGGGATGTTTAGCCTTGAGAAGAGGAGGCTGAGATATGATCACTGTCCACAATTACCTCAAGGGGAGTTTGTATTGTGGTGGGGGTCAATCTTTTCTCTCCAGTAATGAATGGTAGGACACAAGGAAATGGGCTCAAGTTGCACCAGTGGAGGCTTAGATTGCACATTAGGAAGAACTTTTTCCACAGATACTCTTATTAAACATTGGAACAAGCTGCCCAGGGTGGTGGGAAGTTCCCATCCCTATATTCAAAAGATGCATAGATGAGATGCTGAGTGATTTGGTTAAGCTTAGTGATGAGCCTGGCAGTTCTAGGTTACTGGTTGCACTCAATGACCTTATAGGTCTTTTCCAACCATAACGATTCTGTGATTCAGTGAAAGCATTTGACTGTCATTGAGAGTACAGCCACATGTCAGCCAGTCTGCACTACAGCTGGGAGCACCTCTCCAACTGTGCCTTTAACTACACAGACCTGATCTCTTCTCTGATGTAGCAACACCAATGCCATGAGCACAAGCGTGTTCTATAGATCCCCATCAACCCTGATCCCTGAGACATTTGATCAGCAGTGGAGGTTAAAGATAACCTTCATAAATTCAACAGGTAGCAAAGAAGGGAGACATTTAACTAGGGCTGTATGAAGAGAAGTTTCTAGTAACTCTCTGTTAAGAGTTACACTGCTTCAGTTTGCTTCTTTGCCACTGAGTGGGAGGCTTTGAAAATGTAGAGCTTACTCATCTTCACGGGACTGATAAAAAGACACCTAGGCAACAAAGCTTAGGGGAAATAAATTGCCTAATGTAAACTATTACGTGAACTGCACAGTCTATGACAGGTGAAAAGGGACAATTTCTTATCTTTTGGTGGCTGGCTCAAAGCAAGCATGTCCTCTGGGCTTGTGTATAGTACCTGGTTTTACTTTTCAAAGGGCCTGGACTCACATGAGGGGAGTGGGGGCAGGCAGGTCACTTATGATCAAGCTAGCAAAGAAAACCAACATCAGTTAGTGCCTTTCTGGTCCCTTCACTAACAGTGGAAAGTCCATAAAAAACTCTCCAGGGCACTCCACAGAAGAAGGGAACACCTTTCCCAAAATAAATAGGGCTTCAACATTACAAAATCACTAATAAAAGCTCTCCTTGGACCAGGGCTTTTAAAAGTAAGATCTTGATGGTTCTCAAATATTTGCAGGTGCTCGATCAGAAATGCCAACTGTGAAGCTACAGGGCATGAGAAAACAAGAGGACACAACTGGATACCTGAAAGACTAGAGAACAGTTATTTAGGCCCCACTGCAGCAGATGTTTATCATTTTCAAAAAAAAAAACCAAACAATGAAATCAACTGCATCTGCCATCTCAGTATGTGATCTAGTTTTTGACAACTGTCAAAAAGAACAGACTATTGACATTTATCAGGAAAATACAAAGATTAAAATCAAAATAGTTGGTATGAAATGATATGTAGAAGATGAAAATCTAAAGAGGAAATCCTGCTCAAATACTGTTCTCAAATGTAAATAAGTATTTTGATGTATTTCTTCTCCTGACATAAAAGAGGAAAATTATGTGTAAGACTTTTTCCCCTGTAAACAAATTTGATGAAAGAAAATTCCAGACCCCACACCCTCTTGCAATACTTAAACACACTTAAAAGAACGAGAGGCAATCTGATGATTTGATTGAATTTTTTCCTCTTCTCCAGTCTGCCAATCTTTTTGAGTTACACAAAATTCAAGATTCAAATTTCTGTGATTTTAAAAGTCACATAGTGGTGTCCCTAGCTGAAGGCTATTTCAGTTAAAGAAGGCTGCAAATTGAAGATGCAACAGCTATGTGTTTGTTCTGGAAAAGAAGCTCCCACAGAGGAACTGCAGCAGATGAGCTATCAATTAATCCCTCTTTGTAATCAAAGTTCTAAGTGTGAAGGTGAGAATTATTGAGTCATTCCTCTTAGGGTTGAAAACTCCAGTTTGATTCTGGCATAATTAAGTTTCCTCTTTACAAACACAGAGTGAGAACAAGTGAAACAGCAGAAGTGAAGAAAAAACGTGCAGGCTACCACAAAGCTTTAATATGCACCATTACAAATTTCTGTGCCATTTCATAACTGTCAAGTCTTAATTAAAATACTACATTCTCTGACTCATGGTGCTGTAGGATGCATGTATATTATTCACATGAATATTAATCTCCTCCCAGGTAGGAGGCTGAATTGCTCAGGGGATTTATAATCATATCACATATGGAAACTTCTTGGGTGTCTTTTTTTCTTTCTTTCAAATTTCAGCTAGATCACTAACAATTAAGAGTCATAAGAATCAGTTCAGTATTTTATGTGAGAGGTATCCAACAGTTGAGATCCATGAGCTGGAGCTCCACATGTATTAATGAAATGTTACTGCACACCGAGGAAGATCAAAAAGAGCTGGAGGCATCACTTTGAACATGAAGGACATAAGCAGCTGCTCAAAGCACTGGGACAAAGAAGGACACTCCTCTTGGAAGCTTTTAGGTAATGACAGAAGACGAGAAGATGTAGGGCCAAAGAAATGGGACAGGACCTTTTCTAACTATCAACAGAACAGGGAGCTTTGAAATCCTAATACTTACCTGCATAATGTGTATTTGTATCACTGACTTTCAAACAAAACCTAGAAAGGAGCTGGTGATGCACAGGGTGCAGAAAGCAACTAGCTGAGATGCTCTTCTACATTTGAGCAAAAGTATAGAGAGAAATGAGGATGCAAGAGCATCTGAGAACTGACAGTTCTGGATAAGCTTCAAAAGGAAGAGATCAGACAAGCTAGAAAAATATTGTGATTCAAGAACACAAACTAATACAAAACTCAGAAAATCAGTAACTAGAGCTGATGAGAAGCTGTCTTAAAGGACCAGGCTGTTCAGGAAGCTGTTAAAAGTTAACGGAATAACATTAACAGACAAGAATCACAAGATATCCCAGTGAAGCAAAGGAAAAGACATACAAGAGACCTCTGAAGCCCTTCAGAGGGCTTATATTCTCTTCTTGCAGAAGTTTTTAAGGACACGCATGATCACACAAGAAAAGAGGCATTGAAAGGCCAAAGAACAAAATTAAACACCTAGAAGTGAACACACAATATGAGAAAAATCCAGAGCTGCTGCTCATAGCACAATAAAGCTATCATACGGTGGCATTAAAAAGGCTGGAACTTTTAATGCTTTAGTTGCCTCAGGTTTTTCACTGACAGGGACAGCTGTAGTCAGGCAGCTGGCAGAATTTTTTTTAAAAAGGAAGAAAGGTTTAGCAAGTTATAAAAAACAGGATGCAGTAAAAAAAAATACAAATGTGAAAGCAAACACATAGAGTAGTTATTTCCAAGTCAACTGGCCCTGAAAAATCTTCAACTACTAGATTGCAGCACTGACAATCACAAAGAACTAAAAACTTGAAAAAACAGCAATGTACTTGAAGATTTGAAAGGGCAAAGCAAGCATTTATGCTTAAAAAACAGGAAGAGGAGGACTTGGATAATTATGAAAGTGCTAACTTGACTTTTTTCTCCCCCTCCTGG
This sequence comes from Urocolius indicus, assembly GCA_013401255.1. Taxonomy (NCBI): domain Eukaryota; kingdom Metazoa; phylum Chordata; class Aves; order Coliiformes; family Coliidae; genus Urocolius; species Urocolius indicus. The sequence continues at coordinate 181,825 of WBNH01001596.1, read as the reverse complement.
GAACTGAAGACTGGAACAAATAATCAAATTATTTGCAAATCTTCCAGAACATAAAAAGGAGAGAAAGAAAAGTGAACACCGTTTCATCAAGAGTAGAACTGTGTCAAATGCATTTAACTTCCTTCTATGACATGGTAAATTAGTTTTGGGGTAGGAGAAGATCAGTAGAAGTTTTATACCCTGAGGTCTGGATGAAACTGCTAAAATAGATGCAAACACATTGGAAAAAAACGATACTCAGCTCAAAGAATGTATCAAGCAGGGTCCCTCGGGCAGCTGTGGTAGCACTGAGTCTGGCAGCTCAGGTATTCCACAAGTCTTTCAGTTAAAACTTGATTTGTAGGCATAACAGATTAGGAGACAGATAGCAATGAGCTTAAGGAGTAAAAGCATAACTCCCTAAGAACAAATGCAAAGACATATACAAATGTAATCAACACTAATATAGGCTAAGGAACAACTGGTAAAGCCTTTCTTTAGAAGGAACCTCAGCACTAGGGGCTAACTATGCATCAGTGTTAGCCTGTGATAAAAAGGCAGCAACACAGCAGGATACTCGATATCTTGGCATGTCAGGATCATAGCTTTGAGAACAAAGTCTTCGTTGTTCTGAAGTGCACAAGAGCAGGCCCTCAGCTGTTTCTACATTCAGCTTTGCACAGTGTACTTCAGGAAAAACAAAGAAAGGAAAAAGACAGGCTGACTAAAAAGTGCCTAAAAAAAAAACTGACAAGAAAAAACTAAATGAAAAAAGGGCATTTAGTGAACACAAGAAGAGCAAATGGGGCTTCATTCTCTTTGCAGCAGCCCTTCACTGTTCCAGAAAGGAAGGGGATCTGTTCTGCTTCTGTCTTGTGTCCAGGAGAAATGGATTTATATGGCACAAATGAGATCTAGACATAAAGTTAGGAAAAGCCATTGCACAGTAAAGACAGCTAAGCCCTGGGTCATGCTGCTGGAAAGCACCATCTCTTACTGCATTCTTAAATTTTCAGGTAATTTGACATCAATAGTTGTTTGGAGTGGTCAAAGCAAAGTACATCATAGCATTCTGCTATCACAACTAAATTAGTGTTCCTGTAACAGTCATCTCAAAGTATGTCTTCCTTTCAATTCAGGGAAATACAAAGATTGATGTGGAACCACTTCACGGGCTTTATACTCTCAGGAGAAAAAGTGAGATATTCAGAGAGAGGCATCACCAAATCTCTTGTCCCTTCCAGTATGTGCACTTGTTTTCCATGAAGAAACACAAAATTAAACTGTTTCATTTGTGTGCTCTACAAAACACAAGATCCTTTTCTTCTTAGGTATTAAGTATTCTTAAATTTCACTTTCAATGTCAGACTGACAGTTTTGACCCAAATTCCTCCTGCTCAAAGTGAAATAACACAGTAATTATTCGATGGGAAGGAATTTACAATCTAGATAAGCCAAGTGGAAAACAATTCTTATGTTTTCTTAAAAATGTGCAACAAATCCAGAAGTGAAGGAAAAGTCCTGCTGCTGATACATACTGTAAAATAATTTCTTATAAAGACAAAACAAGAGAATTGTAGAAAAAAAAAGTAGTGTTTCTAAATGAAATTTATTAACTCTGCTCTTTGGGTACTAAGCAATAGTTTATCATCTATAGAATATGAACACCATATGTTATCTTTCTGTGGGCATACAGATGGATGAAAGCATAAGACTTTTTTTAAAAAAACAACAACTTTCTGGGTCTTAATTGCTGTTTTCTAAAACAAGGGTGTTTATACTGTTGAAGAAAATGTCACAACCTTTTCCTTTTGACTCCCCAAATCAAGAGTGTTTATTTTTAAATCTTACTTTCATGAGATGGAAATACCATTACACACCCACTTTCAATTAATATATATAAAAATATTTGATGTAAAGTTTCTCAAGGAACATTTTCACATGACAAATAATACAGATAACTCCTACTAAGCTAACAAGCTACCCTCACGTTGCCTTGAGAAAAAGTCTTCATTTTGAACACTTAAATACAAACTGTGGAGTCCCATACATTATTATTACCATCCACAAATTCAGAGCTAATTTCTTTGTTTCTGCATCTTCTCTGATATTCATCCCTAGTTCCACACAACGATGTCCAAAATGTTTGTGGAATTAGACAGCTCTAAAACCATCACAACATGCTACAGTCTTATACAACACATTTGATTAAATTTTTGTCTGCAAAACATCAAAACTGTAAGAAGTGTATTACAAGGAAGATAAAAAAATAAAACCTTCAGCCACAGATCTAAAGCCCAGGTGGCAGAGAAGGAGTGAAGCATCCTACCTCTTGAAGCCGCAGTCGAACTTTGCTAATGGCTCTAATCCAATGGGCCCTTGCAGGAGGAAAAGGCGGTGGCTCGTTGTCACCATGGTAGCTTAAAGGCAAGAAACAGAAAATCACTCTATGAAAAATACTTATCTGTAGCATTAATCATTTAGTGTGACACTGTGATCATAGCTTCAGCTTTGGACACTGAAGTAACCAACAGGCTCCGGTCAACACAGTCCTGCACACCCTCTGGGGAGTGAGAAGCTAAAGCAGCGGTTTCCTTATACACAGGAATCATCTTGGAAACTGGTGAGGTGAAAGATACAAGCTAGGATACAATTCAGCCCACAGGAGTAAGGAGACATTGGGCAGCAAGTAGTCCAAGATACCTGACCAAGCCAGTTCAACACACTAGTATCATCACTACACACACAAAGGGGAAGGTGGAAGATTTTCCATTCTCATGCCTGATGCAGATCCCAACTAACCACTGCCTCTTTCTACTCACATCTGTCGCCACAGACCCTCTTTACACTGGCAACAGGGCTTAGCTGTGTTTTCCCCATGTATTGCACTTTTCTCACTCCACACTCTCCTACAGCTTTTCGAAAGGAACAAGTGTACCTGGCAGCAATGCTGTACCTCAGTGCCTCACAGCACATTTTATACTCCCTAGCCTCATGAGACATTGGAATTTTGTTTGCATTCCTTCTTTTTTATGTTGCTGAGGTGAAAATCACCAAAACAAACATCTTTCCCTGTAGATACCCTGCATTTCTTACAGTATAAAAACATATAGCTGAGAGCAACCCGCATCCATGGTACATATCTAGCTCAGGCACAACTCTAAGGATCTATAGTCAGAGCTCAGTTTCATGCATACTCCAAGGAGGCAGGAAAGCATTGCCAGAGAGTGAAAAGAAGGCAAGACAGTGATGCAGGAGTATCCAACTCAGAGGCCTAAATTAGCCTGAAATAGAATATATGAATAACCTTCCCTGTGAACAAATATAGGCCAGTCACTGTGGGACAAGACTCCTGCTGCTCTGTAAGGAGAAGCGAAAAGTGAGTCAGAGATTAAAAGCAGTTCAACATTTTTCTAGTCTTGTCTTCCTTTTTTTAGTGTAAGGGTTGCCTACACATGAACTGTCGTTAACTTTCTCATATAAGCACAGTGTCACCAGCTGTACCTTCCAAAGGGTACAGAACCAGACATCTTACCACGTATCTAACTGAAGTCAATGAAAACAATCTCTCATGCAAGTATAACCATATAACCCCTCTAGTGGCTGCAATGGCATCATTACGTCAATGAAAAAAATCATGACCAAAATTAGGTAGTAAAATTTGAAATTCACATAAAACCCGTATAAACCCCAGCACATGACTCCCCCAAACTTAGCTGAAATACTTTTGAAGACTGTTTTCAGTACTGCCGACAGCTTGGAAAGTCCAAGTGCAAGGACAAGAAAATCTGCCCCAGCGAATAGACAAGTTGCTCTGACTCATGTTGTAATTCTACAACCTACAACTACATAAACACTATTTCTAATTGTGGTAGCTTACTACACAAGAAAGGAACTAGTACAGCTCTAACCATGACTACATGTCGTTCTTGGTTGCTCACACATAAGCTTGATCACACACGAGCAATGGAAGCACTTATCTTTGGGCCTGACTATATTCATCAAACCAGAAAGAGAAAATACAGCAAACAAGCTTCAAGGGACCAGCAGGTTTTCCTCTTTACATACATAGCAAACATAGTTTAAGCCTAGCCATCGTCTATTAACTGGTCCTGCACATAAAGACGTTTCACGGATCAGCAAAATCAAGTTAGTGATTACAGAAGGCTGCAGGAACAATGTACATAATTTGCCCCAGGAAACAACAAAGAGAGGAATCTTCTTTGAAATTCATTAGAAAGAAGTCAGTAATAGTTCCACCTACCTCAGTTGGGCTTCTACATGGACATCCCTGGGCTTCTCAAATTCCAGAGGTAACTTAGCTGAAGAAAGATCTGCAGGTTTCTCCTCTGTCTGGCAGACTTTCTCCTCCTCTCCTTTGCTGCGAGGCTCCTCTTGATCCTTGAGCCACGCTTGGCCATCCTTCTGGTAGTTGCCCAAACTGTGGCAGGAATGATTCGACTTTCTTTCCTGGTGATCATCATCTTGCTCAGAGCCATGGGCACTTTCATGGGAATGGTCCAGCTCACTTAGATGAGAGCTTCCCTGGCTGACATTACAAGAGGAGCCGTATCTACTACTGCCAGCAGGACTATGAGAGAATAAGAAAGTCCATCAGAAAAAAACAGTAGCTCGGAGAACCACAAAGCAACCTGCACATCTAACAAACTGAGCGGGATATTAAATACTACTGAGAAGACATATTATGAAGCAATATTTAACTATTACATTCCCTGAACTAGATCTAGACTTCAGAATCCCAAAACTTTAGTAGCAGAAAAACACTTCATACACAGCCTACCAGAATATAGACCATATATGACTAGTCTTTCTTGCATCAACTCACAGCTTCACCCTATCTCTGCTAGAAATTGACAGTGAAGATATTCTAATAACCAGACAAGAATAAGAACAGAAATATAGCAATTCAGAGTGGAAGTGTTTCTGTCTCTTCTGCACTTTCACTGCAGGCAAGGTCTTTACTATGACCACTCAAGCTGGCTATTGTTAAGATGTACAAGTAACTGAAAGTCACATTATATTAACGTAAAGATAACATATGTTTATTATAAAATACATTGCAGTCAAAATTGAAGTTGTCAAGACTATCAATTTGAAACCTTTCACAAAAGTAGAGGAACTTTTCAAAGGGAAGCCACACGTCTCACTGTAAATGGGCTTTTTCAATAATTTAAGTAAAAAAAACAACGCCACAGCAGTGAGAATTCTGTGATTCAAGACACTTCCACGACTGGATTCCTAGAATCCGCACGCAAAATATAGTGGCTGTAAATTTCCATGCAGTCAGGAAAACTATGGCCAAGACTTAAACAGCACTTGCATTCTTAGGGCAATTTGAAGTCAGATAGAAAGTTTTGTCAATGTAATTTTGCAATGTAATTTTGCAACTGTAGAAACAGAGGCAAAAGCTTCACTTACACCACCCAGAGATAAAAGTTTTAACGTTCTCTGTTTGGAGGGCAACTTTCACTTAACACAAGCACAAGACTGAATACAGACTTATGAAATACTGATGTCTTCCTTTCGTGGCTTTCCTAACTGCATGAAATAATCTTTGCACAGATTTTAGGAAGAGCAAGCATTAGAATACCTTCACTGATACCTTTGAAGATGTTTTAAAATCTTGAATAATATGAAATGAACCTAATATCTTCTCTAATACACTAGCACAAAGTTAAATTCACCTCTAAAAATAACAGCTTTTATATTGCATTTTGAACACAAAATGCTCATTCCCTCCAGTATCTTCTACTTGGCAAATATGATGTAATTATCACTACACAAGAAATCGAAGTGAATTATATGCAGTAAAATTAACATTCAAAGAATATAACTTCTGAAAAGCTAATGAAATTAGCACTAAAAGCATCTCATTAAGTGGCACACAGTATAAGAACCTGGAAAATCCAATTACATTTACAGCAAAAAAAGAGTAGAAAAGGGTGAGAAATAGTCTAAGGGCTTGTACATAACTAGTGACTGCAGTTTCACACATCATCTGTGATAGCTATCAGTAATACTACAAACACTTGACAACAAATAGGAGATGGGACTGAGCTATAGACACCAGACAACAAGGCCAGTATCTACTGCTGCAATATTGCATTATAAATGGTGGAAAACCTGAAACCATTTATTATGCCTCATTTTAAACTAGCCTTTTCTCATTCAGTTGTTCCACACTACTCAGATCCACAGCCTGTGTGCTTGGATGAAGCATTGCTCCATTTGAAGCAGAATCAAGCTCTGTTTCTTTCACTTCAGGCTTGTCCAGCATTTGCTCTTCTGCCTCATCTTCCTTCTGCTGTTCACCTGAAATCACATCTTCTGGCTCTTTCTCAAGCTTCTCTCCCAGCTCTTTGTTGGATGTATCATCTACAGTGCTTGCACCAGATGGTTCTTCAGAAAGCTTATTGTCTACTATGTCAGGCTGCTTTGAGGATAAGTTTCCTTCTATAGTTGCATCAGTCAGTTGATCTGAGACTGCAGATTCTGAGTTTTCATCTGAATTGACTGTTCCTAACACCTTTTCATCTGGTTTTGACAAAGCCTGTGGTGGTACATGTGGTTCCCTTTTAGCAGGGGTCTCTTTGTTGTCTTTTTGCCAGGGAAAGGAGAAATCTAGTTTTTTCCCAAATACTGCTCCTTGCACGTTTTCAGGCTTACTCACCTTTTCTTCACTACCTCCTTCAAACAGACTTGAAGAAAGTTTCTTAAAGCTAGACATGAGGCCCTGATCTGTCCCTGCTTTATTAACAGAAGGTGGCTGCTGAGAGAAGAATGACCCAAACGGCTTTCCACTATCAGCAGATGACATAAAGCTGAATTTTGGCAAACTGGGTATGTTTGGTATTTCAAAGATTGTTTTACTACTGTTTGCATCTGGAAGCACATTATTAGGTTTATTCTCTTTCTTCAAGTCACATTTGGAAGCAACCCCTTCTTCAGACACCTCATCAATTGCTAAATGTTTCTCCTGTTTAGCAGTTTGCTCTTCTGCCTCGCTTGTCTTCTCCTCATTCAGCTGGAGCACATGAACAGTGGGCTCATCAGCTGGAGTTGTGGGTTCTCTACTATCACTGCTGATGATATCCTGCTGATCAATACCAGTACTAGCCTGATCCTCTGTGGCAGGCTCTGATTCAAGTGTAGCACTCTTGTCCAATTGGGAAAGGTTTGTGTTTGACTCGTTAGCTGAGGCTTCCAATTCCAGTTCAAGCCCATCAGAAGAGCCAGCCTGAGGAATGTCAATAGCTTCTTTGTTTGTATGAGCAGCTTGTTCCTCTGTTACATGTGAAGACTCCGCATCAGGCTGGCATATATTCACATCTATCTGATCAGTGGCCTCATCCTGCACTGAATCAGCTGCAGTACTGACATCAAATTGGCATGTCTTAGCATCTACAGTCTCAGAGGGCTGTGCATCAGTATCCATCTGTGGAACCTCCAGGGCTTGATTTTCACAGGAGAGTCCTGTTTCTGGAGTGATCCTCAAAAGTTCCTTTTTACAGGTTTCCGAGTTTCTATTTTCTTCAGTTTCTGCTTTCACAGGAGACACTTCCACAGGGTTCTCTTCTGCTCGAACAGGTAATACAGCCTCCTTCTGAGAACTCGTGACATCTCTTTTAGTCTCCTTGGCTGCATCTGTATTTTCTGTCTTCCTAGAGTCTTTTTCTGAAACAGACCCAGTGGCACCTTTCACACTAATGCTTTGAGGTTTAGGGGTGGATTTTGGAGGCATCTCTTTTGGAGATTCTTTTGGACCTTTGAAGATGCCAAAGAGATCATTTGTAAAAGCTGGTGCTGGGCCACTCGGGAGGGATGAGAAACCAAAGAAAGAGGAGCTTTTCTTCTGTGCAGTGGCAGGTGCAGTAGCTTGAGGTTGGGAAAAGAAACCAGATAATGTTTTAGGTGGTTTCATTTTTGTCATGAAACTTGAAAACATTTCAACTGAAGAATCCAATACTGATTTATCACTCTCAGGTTCCTTTGGTTTGCTTTGCAAATTGGATGCCTCTGGCATTTTAGAATGAGAGTGTAGCTCTTGTGCTTGTTGTAACTTGTCACCATCAGTTTTCTCAGGTAGTTGATGTTCTGGCAACTCATGCTGAACACAAACTTCTTCAGAGACCTCTTCATTTTTTATATCAGTTGTAATATTTAAGTCATTTGGACTCTGAGAATCCATTTTATCACCCAAGTCCATGCTATAATCTTCCTTTTGAGAAACTTGTTCTTTTGAAGAATAAGGCTCTTCGTTACCAATAGGAAGTGCAACACTGTCCATTTTCCCTGTGCTACCCAAAGCATCCTCTTCTGCCTCTGAGGGAATACTTTGTTGGCCCTGAGAACCCTCTTGCTCACTGGGAGTCTGAAGGCAAGGATCAGAAGCAGTTGAATCAGTTACTGTAGCCTCACTGGACTGTGGAACCTTCTCTAAGTCACTCTCCTCAGCTACCTCTGCAACACTTTCTACCTTTTCCACGGCCAGAATTTCTAGTTTATTTTCTGTGATTGTGAGACTTTTAGACACCTGTTTTCCAGTCACTGTTGCAATAATACCATCCACTTCTTTCTTAGTGTCTCCATCTTGTTGCCTTGCAGAACTGACAATTTTGTCACCAGAGTCAGTGGACACATTTTGTTTGACATATGGTTGAGAGGTCACTGGTTTAGTTGGTTTTGTATTATTGTCCTGTCTTGGAGCAGTCTGTGGCTTTTCATCCAAAAAGGATGTCAAATTGAAGAAGCTAAAGCTAGTACTTCTTTGAGGTATGCTCTTCTCAGCAGCTGGACCACTAGAGAACAAGGAGGGCAAACGAAACAGCCCCTCTGTTTCTTGCTGCTTCCCACTAGCAGGAGCAGTAGCAGGTGCTGAAGGCTTTGGTTCATCTGATCCAGTGAAGAAGGAGAAAATGCTCCTACTGGCTTGCTGTGCTGGCTGTGATTTTGAAGCAGTGATATCAGAAAAGCTGAAAGGCAAACTGAAACCTGACTCTTTTGGTGGCTGTTGTGCTTTGGGTTTTGCCTGATTTACTGTGCCTCCTAAGCGATTTTCTCCTTGTTGCGTTGTTGTAGCTGTGGGTACACTGCTTTGCTGTACAGCTGACTGACCCGACTGGCTTATTTTGGGACCTAGGCTCATTGGCTTCTGTGAAGCATTTCCAGGAGGCACTCTTTTACTCACAGGAGATGATTCCTCAGCTTTTCTGCTTTGTTGTTCCATTTGCACCTCAGGACTAGGTGAGACCTGCCTGTTCATGCCTTCTGTTCTCAGTCCTTCCTTAGGAGTGGAGGACAGACATGGCATACTGGCACTTTGAAGACCTCTAGACTTCTCAGTTTGATGTTTCGACTCGGTCATAGTTCTGCTGTTGGGTTTTGGCAGAGTCACAGTACTTGGAGCTGGCTGAGAAGACACTGCCTCCACTTTGAAGAGATCTCCAAGAGATCCATATAATGATGAGAAGCTGGATGTTTCCTTCTGTTCTGGCTGTGTCACCTTTTCTGGTTTATTACTTTGACCTTTGGCTATATCTGGTGACGGCTGTGGTGCTTTGCTTACTTGTGTTTTAAAGAAATCAAAAAATCCAGAAGTTTGCGCTGTGCTGGCAGCTGAGCTTGCAGGAGAATCTTCGCCAAGACTGAACAATTTCAGAGCACTTTTAAATAACGTGTCCTCAGGCTCAGAGGCTGGGTGGCTCTGATTTGGCTGTGATCGATTGGGTTCATTAATTCTTGCACGCCCATCAAGATGCTTGGAAGCTGGTGTCGCTTTAGCAGGTCTCTCTTCTCTTATGGGCCTGCCATCTGCAGCAGTTTGGCTCAGTTGAGAAGGAGATTTTGTTAATCCTGTTTTTTTAACTTGAATGTTTTCATTCTGATTTAACTGTGGCTTTTCATTTCTGGTAGCCTCCAAATTTGGTTCTGATGAAGTATTTCTTCTCGGTTCTGATGTAACAGAAAACTTTCGCCCTGTTTGTGCCTCATCTAATTTTCCACTTGGTGCAAGTGACAAAACATCAGTTTTCTTTTCAGATGATTTTGACTGTGTGTCTGTTCTCTTCAAGGCAGCATCTCCTGATGTCTCAGGGTCAGGACCTGAAGACTTTCCAATTAGTCCACCCAGAGCAGAAAATAAAGAGCTAACTTTGTTCACTGGTGTTTTCTTATCTTCCTCAGTCTTTTTTGCTTCTGTTACTCTATCAGTAGTCACCACTGTTTCTTCAGCTTTAGGAGCAGACTGAAACAGATGGAAACCAAAGAATCCTGATGACTCGCTCCCAGTAGTTGTCACGGATACAGCCTTATCCACTTCCTTGGTGTGGGCTTCCTTACTAAGTGACCTATTGAAAGCTGCTCTGGAATGTGTTCTGAGATCAAGGGTTAGCGGAGACTCCTCTGAATGACTCAGGGTTTCCTTCTCAGGTCTAAAATCTACTTTGAGTTTTTGAAGTTTATAACCTGAGAAGTCTAATGGCTGCTCTCTCTGATAATAAATAGACTCTTCAAACATTTGTGAGAAAGTCTCTAAATTCATGTTCATTAGCTGATCGCTCCTCTGCAAAGCTACTGACAAATCCAGGGGTTTATTTGTTGTATAATCATCTAAAGGCTCTTCTTCAGCAAACCAAAACAGCTCATCTTCACTGCCAAGAGGAACTTTAAAACCACAAACAGCAATTGTGTCATCTTCCAGCACAGCTCTTGGAATGGAATCCATCTGAAAATTATAATCCCAGCAGTCTGGGTAGGAATAAGCTTCAGGAGCACACACGTAAACATACTGTCCAGTGGGATCAGTAAGCAGTGAATACACATATTGGCTATCGCTGTACATGTAGTATCCACAATCACCATCTTCTGATGGCCACCATATACCCTGCTCAAGCATCATTAGCCACTCCTGATACCCCTGGCTATAGGATGAGTACATAAAGCTCTCATCCATACTTAAAGTCTCTTGGTCAATTAGAGTCCACATAGTTCCATCACAGCCAGAGGAGTAACTTAAATCCATCGGCAAGTCTTCGAATGAGTAACTGCCATCTCTTTCAAATGGTGGGAAGTTAGTAAAACTTTCATTGAGAGAACCAGCAGTCCACACTTCATTTTCTTCTGAACAAACATCTTGAGACATTAACTGGTCAAATGACTCATATGACATCACACTTACATCTAAACTCGCTCCATCAAAATTTGTGTTAGTCTGCCAATCCATCACATTTGCATTTCCATCCTTTTTACAGAGATTCACTACCATATCGTTTTCAGGCCACTCCAAGAACTGAGGAGGCGGAACAGAGTTCTGGTTTAGCACATAGTAGACTGGTACTGCTACTTCACGAGTGCCAGCCAGTGTCCCCATTTCATATTCCCATTCAAAGGTAGAACGGCTTCTTGTTTCCTGGTAAGCTGAGGACTGCTCTGTAAGATTATAGCTTTTATTAGTCAAATTGAGAAATTCATTTGATCCTTTGTTTAAAAGGCTTGGAAGAACTACAGATTCTGCATCCTGATAAGAGATATGCCTACTATTTACAGGCTTTCCAGATAAGTCTTGTACCTTGTCTTCAGGATTTAGAGCATCAGAGAACACAGTATGCCCGCAGTGGGGAACATAGGACTCAACTGTTTTAGTTACTCTTTCACTGGACAGGTGGTCACTAGTTTTGGAAGATTCCATTGTTTTCACATTATCCAGTTTCTCCTTTGATTTGGGAAGGAGATTTTTTAAGAAGTTAGAAGCTTCCTGCTTTTCTGTAGTGCTGCTTTGAGGATCAGAAGCCATTCCTGAGTTGCTGGGTTTTGTCTCTGAGCTTGAATCCTCACCTCTATCAAAAAGCTTCATGAAGCCTAGAGAGTTTGTCTTCATCTTCTCCTGTTTACAGTCAGATAAGTTTTCACTTGATGCAAACTTGAATAAACCAGAAAATAATCCAGGAGAAGTGCTCTTCTGGCCATCACTCTCACTTTTAACAGTCAAGTCTTGACTACTGGCTGTGTTTTCATTGGAAGAAATGCGAAGGAACCCAGAAAGAAAACCTGGTGTGTGCTTCTTTTGCACATCATCTGCATTTGCAGCTTCTGGCCCTTTGGGTGATGAGACAGGTTCAATTGTGCTGCCATTTAAGTTTTGTGTATTTGGTCCTTCTCTTGTCAATCCTCCTTTTACGTTTCTAGGTTCTTCCTGAGTACTTTTAAGTCTCTGCTGCTCTCCTGTAGTTTTTAAAGTACCAGAGGCACTCTCCTGATGTTTTCTTCTATTAATTTGGTCACTAGATAGGTTTTCTTTATTCACTTTTTTTGTTTTTTCATCTTCCTCTTTATGGTCTGATAAATTTGGAACAGAGCTAGATTTTAACGAAATGGCATTTTCTGAACTGCTAGTTTTGTTTTCCAGCAAAGAATTGCCGCTAGAACTCTGATGACTTCTGTGGTCTTGTGAAGATGTTAGATTTTCAGCAGAAGATAACTTAAATAATGAAGGAATGAAGCCTCTTTTCTCACTCGTATGTTCTTGCTTTTCTGAAAAACCCAACCCACTGAATAAAGAGAGTTTTCCAGTGAAAGAAAATGAGCGTTCTTCATTTGATGAACCATTTTGTCTTACGTCCTCCTCAGATTTATGGCCTTTAAACACCCCGGATGCACTTTCTTTATGCCCTTGTTCAGCAGACGGAAGCAACAATTGACTGAAAGACTTCTTGAGAGGACTGAAAAAGTTTTCAGATGCTGTACTCTGGTCTTGAGGCTGTGAATTAAGTTCAACATTACCTCTGTTTTGCTTGTTCCCCAGTCCATGAACGGTAGTATGCTGATCCCCTGAGCTATTTGCAGGAGGCTGCTCCCTCACAGCAGGTGTGTCCTCTTTCACTGTGGCATCTGGCTGATTTGTAACATGATGCAAATCTGACTGCTTCTGTGGCACATCCTGCTGCTTGGCAGCCAAGAGACTGTCGAGGTTGGCTTTCAGACTGAAGGAGCTGACTGAGCTTGTGAGCCTGCCAAAGATTGAAGATACAGAAGTACTATTTGTGTTCACTTCTGCCTCGCTTCTAGCTTCACCTGGACGTATCTCTGGAATAACACCGCTGGTCCTGGCTGCTGTCTGTCCAGATGACACCTCACTTCTGTTTGCCTCATCAGCTTTCACAGCACAGCTGTCCTCCTTTGTGTGCTCCTCTTTTGTAACTTCCTGTTTTGGCACTTCCTTCTCAGAGAAGATTTTTAAAGGGTTAAACATGCCTAGAACAGAATTCATAACCGAATGTTGGTTCTGCTGGCTGCTGGCAGTAGCTCCTTGTGATTGCTGGAGATGACGTGGTGCAGAAGTCGTACTGTCCATCTCCGTGGTTTCTGGCTTGTTAGAGTTTGTATTCTGGGCTCTTTTATCACCACTCACCTGGGATGGTAGCAAAGAGTGAATGGAGAACTTGATGTCAGCTTTATTATCTGCTGTAACTCCAGAAGATGAACCCTCGCTTTTGGACTTAACAGAAGATACATTTGAGGTTCCACTTTCTGATGAGTTTTTGGTTTCTATCTTCTCTGGAGTGGAAGAAACAAGCTTTTCAACAGAGGCTGTGAGCTGCTTTGTGCTTGACCCCACCTTTTCAGTGAAAGAGCTGAACAGAGAATTCACTGTATTCTTCACACCTGACAAATCAGGGAGAGATTCAGATTTGCCCTTTGTACTCTCCTCTGCCACAGGATGTTTGGCCTGTTCAGGCATCTTGCTTTCTACTGAATTACCTGCATTATTCTGCTTCAGTGACACACTCTCAACATTTTTTCTGGTCTCTGGCAATGTACCAAATTTACTGATTTCTTCCTCCTTTTCAGCCAAATATTCTGAAACCGATTCTACCAGGCACTGAAGTTGATCCATTGTGTCTATATATTCTTCACTGGGCTCCTCAACAGGAGACAGTGTAATATCTTGCACAGGACGACCATGCTTGCTCCCTTTAGACTTGTGTTTTTTATCACAACTAGCCTTTAACTGGGAGCCCATGTTTGTAGGGTAATTAGCAGTTAAATTTCTCAAATGGCTGATATCAGAATCACACCATGTTTGTGAAAGCGTAGCCAGTTCTTCCAGTTCATCGTCTGAAACAGGTGAGTACTGAAACTCATCTGAAGCACTGCTGTCAAATTCCTCGAGGATATCCACAGGCACAAAAGTGTTATCTGGCATCCCTATGACTTTCATGGCTTCATCATTACTGAGGTGAGGTGAGCCCTCATGGTTCACTCCCTGCTTGTTGAGCAACTTGCCACACTTAACCATTAAGCCATTTTTGTATGGACGTAGGATGGGATAAGGAGGTAACCGCTCCTTGCTTTCACAACTACTGCTGTATTTTCCATTTCTATCATACACTGGGAAATCATCATCAAGTTCAGAACCAGTTGCCACGCCATTGAAATAAACAGTTTTCTCCCCAGGAAACGTCAGGCCTTCGTTACTTTGTAGGCTTATTTGTTCACTCACTTCACAATTGTGTCGCAGCTTCTTTTTCCTTCTCCTATCTATTGTATCATATTCCTCAGGATACCTAGGGACATCTACAGACCCTGACTCCACACACATATTTTGGCAGCACCTTGATCTTTCACAGTGATTGAAACTGTTTCTTTTTGACAAAGTTTGCATCTTTTTTATGTTTGTTTCCTGCCAGCTTCTATTTTTATGGCTTTTTTCTAAAAATTCCTCTATTAGCAGTTTTCCTAGCTCTTCATAATTACTCTCCTGTTCCTCTTCTCCATCTTCAGAGTCAAATGGGATGATCCTGACTCTTTCATTTCTAGCTTGTCTAAGATGAGAAATAAAGGGGGTTGAAGAGGAAGGAAAAGAGGCAGGGAAAAAAGGGAAGGGGAAAAAAACCCAGGTTTTAAAAAAGCTCTAGAAAGGTCAGAAAAAATAATGAAGAAAAACAAGCATTACATAAAGGAAGACTAAAATGAGAAACATCCAGCATTACCAGAAGTGAAAACCTAGCAATATACCACCATTACATTTCAATGAAACAGTCAAGAAAAAGCATCATGGGTTATGATATTCCACCAGTTACAGTTGCACAAAATTTAGAAATGCCTGTTTGAAAGGGAACAGCTTTTTGTGGTGAAGTCAGGGCACACAGCCTTGGCTGTACCAGTACTCTGCTGTTACTTTTTTAGGCATTCTGAAAAAAAGTCACTTATTACAGTAACAGGACTACTTTGAGATGCAGTGCCCACGCACACCATTCCACTATGCTGTGCATGCATTTTGGTCACTCTAGGCTGCAGACTTTGTTTTAGCAGTATTCATAAACCACATGGGCACTTTGTTTCTCCCAAGGATGGCTACAGAGCAGAGACTGTGTACAAAGACTCAGGAGTCACTGGACTCCAGGGAAGTGGGGACAGGGGACAAAACACAAACTGTGGACACCAGCAACATAGAGAGTTACAGCTGTTCTGCCATTCTTCTTTGCTGAGAGGGCTCTCATTGCAGCTAATACTCTCAGGGGGGCTCCTACCAACCCAAAATGAAGACCCTCAGAGTTCTCACTGAATCAGAAAGCAAAACAAAACATCGGTGATGGATATTAACCCACTATAAGCCTGGGATGCTTTTCAAGATCTGTACATCCCACTTATAATGCATCACATCTAAGCAGATTCAGGAATCCATACTTGCCCATTGTGGGAGAATGGATTAAAGCAGCTAGTGTTTTGCTATCAAACCATCAGAAGCTTCCTAGAAACCCAAGTAAATGATTTTTGGGAGTTATACCTAGGCTTTGATCAGAAGGATTATCTCAACTGCTCAGCAACCTGAAGGCTAGTAGCAACAAAGCTTCTTCTTTACCTAATCTCACAAGAAGAGCTCCTGACAGCCTACATAAACAGGTAGAAAGTGGATGTAAAAAAAATAAAACAAAATGCTCACATGAAAGATGCAATGCAGCTTTGTCTCACATGACATGCTCATTGTTGAGCACTAAGGAGCATGAGGGCACTCGTGCCCTGATCCCAGAAGTGCAGGGCAGAAGAAGGAAAAGTGTGAAGGGCACGTGCATTGTATGGGTACTGCTAATACCAAGCATCCTCAGTGTGAGAGTTGCCTGCAGCATCCCCAGTACGGAGCACTAATGTGATAGCCCTAAAGAGAAATAGGTCATTGCGTTTTCACTACTGCTGGTTTAGTGCTTCATTTCCACCAGTATGAGCTAACTTAGGCTAATTGGAAAGATTCTCATTACTTTAAATGAGCCCTGTTTTACACAGTTTAGAATACTTACTACACTTCTTGCTTGCAATTTTAAGCTGGTAATTGAAATAATTTTGTTTAAAAAGCTAATGAAATTGAAAATACTCCCAGGGCCACCATAGTTAGTGGATCAAGCCCTTCCAAATCTCAGCTGAAAGCAATGGGAGTTACATGAGTGCTTCAAGAGCCATTAGCCGTAAATGCTGAACCAACAATTGTCTAATTTAGGTATAAAAAGAATTACTTTTCTTTCTAATTGAGCCCCCTTGCATAAGTGTTCCCCTGTTATTCAACAAAGCATTCCTTTCACTAGAAATAAAGCAATGACAAGAAGTCCGACACCTGAGAGTAGAAAATGAAGCCCAGAATTAAATTACTACAGATCAGAGCAGAACCAGGGCAAAGAGCAAGTGTCAGCTGCAATGTATCACAAGACCACTTCACAGCAGAAACAGCAAGGAGACAAGCACAGAGGCTGCAACAGAGGTTAACCCACCTATCAGACAGATCTAGAGAGCACTTGCTGTCTACTGAGCACTTGCAGCTTGTCATTTGACTAGGCTCAGATGTGGACTCTAGGTCAGTTCGGGCACTCACAGTGGAATCTATGCTATCATATCGCCTTGGAAGTAAATAGAGCAAGAGCAGGGAGACATGGAGGACACATGGTTACAAAAAATGAACATGGTAAAGAAAATGTAGTGCTTAAAAACAAATATCTGAGGGGAAGATGTCTGCTATCCTGAAGTCAAACCATCTGTTGGCAGCAAAACACACTCCAGCAACAAATAAGAAGAGTGCTTGTTATCCATAGGAAAGGGAGGAATAGACTGCAGGCACTTCTATCAGAGGAACAGAATCACGTGTAACAGCTGATAAAGAGGATCAGGACTTTTCCAGCAAAACTCAAATGTTCTAAGAAAAAAAAAAAAGTACACGTCTTAATACAGACAGTTTCAACTCAAGCATTTTGGCACAGACAACTTTTTGCCCAATTCAGGACAGGTTTTAGCAGAACCTTGTCTGGTTCCTCTAGGTCTACTCATGACAACCTCATGTAAGCTGTCATTTCCTCAGCAATCACAAATTGCAGCCAGCCAGGAACACTGGCATCATGTGACTGCCTGGTCCATGGCACTTAGAGCTACCAGGGGCAAAAAGTTTTATAATACTCAGTTAAAACTGTGTTTTGGAAATAGTTAATATCTACCCACATATTTTTTTTTTAGCCAGCTCTCATTAGAAATACCTTTCTGGTAAGAACGAGAATGCCAAATGGCTTCTGTGGAAAGCTTATTTGCATGTTCTAAGTCTAAAGGTTAAACACGCAGCAGCAAATCTTGCTAGGAAGGTGGAAAATGCACATGGCAACAGGAATGCTCAGAGTGAATCAGTCATCATCTAAGACTTGCCTTCCTGGAGAGAAAGTAATTTTAGAGCAGAGCAGACCACAAAGCTCGTTGTTTTTAAGTAAAGTTTATCCATCCAGACCCTTTCATGTCAATACCTTCAAAAATTAGGAAAAAAATCCATATTGCATCTTGATGTTCTTTGGTCTTACAACACATTTATACATTAGATACAGTTAAAAGTTCACATACCCTCTGCCTCCAAGCAAAGTGAACTATGAATGATTACTTGCATTATCAACAAGCAACTGCCTCTTCCTTCCACACTGAAGGCAGAAGCAGCAGCCTGGCCTATTCTACACACCCATTCTTGCCAAGCTGGCCAGCACTGTTCAAGTTCTTCTGCTTTCCCCTTAACTGATACTTTATTTTAAAGAATGGTTTTGGAAAGTTTCAACTGTTCCCTGTGCAACCAGCTCTAGTTCACAGCCATTGATCCTTCAAAGTTAATGCTGTAAAGTTTAATACTTAAAGAAGAAAAGAAGTGGTCGCAAAACTACTGATTTATGGTGAAAAGCTAGTTTAGAGCAAGTAAATTATCTTCCATACAGCTCAAAAGAAACTAAAAGAGAAAACACTCTATTCAGCAGTGTTTTAACATAAAAAGAGCAAACCCAAAACAACAACCTAAATGGTTATACACCTTCTTCTTGAACATGCTGCTTTGCCAGAACTAACAGAAGAACAGGAGCTAATCCAGATCAAAAATAAACGTGCCCCAAGATACTCTTAATAGGATAACTCTGCCAGACCACGTTTCACTGGCTTAGGAGGTATACCCATGCAATGGTACCAGAACAATTACCCAGTGCTCTGGCCTTCAATAAGTAAGGTGAAAGGACAACCAAGAATAAATGACCTCTCAGCATGTCTTCAAAAGGTAATTCATTAAACTGTTGGATCTAATGTAACACATAGCCTTATGGGTTCATAGGAGAGCCAACAGTGTTAACAAAATATGTAACACAGAGCCCTTGGACTGCCCTCCTCCACTAACATGGTATCATCAAGGTCTGCTAGGGAAAAGAAGAGCTACCAAGACAGCACCCACCTGATGGCCACATGCTCCCGATAATCCAGATCATAATTTTGTAGGGAGTCAGCACCAGGTTCCCGTGAGACCCCTTGCTGCTGCAGGCGTGACGGCACGGTGAACTGGTGCACGGAGGCATTGGGCTGCGCAGTCGTGTGGAATGGAGGAGGAAGGCTGTTACTTGTCTCGCTGCGGTAGTCACTGTCTCTATCATCCACAGCACTGTCAGCATCTTCAAAGGCTAAGAAACAAAAGCAGCTAAGGGGCAGAGCTCTCTCTAGTTGACTTGCTGGGACGCAGAATCCCATTTCGTTTTTAAAGAATGACAAAAAGAGCTATTTCTCTTATGGATGTATCAGCTGGTTTTAACCTCAAGTATGTACCAAGGAATTCCAGTGATCAATTCCATACCCTCCTTTCCCATTTCCCATCATAGCAGTTTAAGTCTGTTTAGTCATTCCTAGTAAGAAGATGAAGACATCTTTATAAAAAAACAAACAAATAAACCAAGAAACAAAACAACCAGCACTCAAAATTTCAGCTTCTTTGCTGTTGCCAAAATGAACATTTATATGTTGTGTACAAACCCCAACAACAAGCATTCATTTACAGAAAGGAGCTCTTTCCTGGAAACTTTTTAACCTTTAAGCCATAATACTAACTCTTCTTTCAGCATCCTTAACCAGTAATCAAGAGCTCTGTATTAGTTTAAGTTGAGAGAAACTAATGAAAAGCACTCAGTAGGAAAGTCAGAAGAACTGGGAGAACAACTCTCCTTATAAACAATTGTACTACTCCTTACAGGGGAAAAATTGCTACATTTAACACACAGATACATTGGCTTAAATTTAGTAGTCAGCTCTAATGATAGTCTTCACAAAGGAAAAAGCTCCTTCCCTGTCCCTGCAGAAACATCTCTGCTTGCTAACCCTTCAGAAAAATAAAACACAGAGTTATAGTGAGGAAAGGTATCAAAAATACAGTATTGGTGTATGGCTGTGTTTGGCTGTGCAGGATGCAAGGCTATCTTTGCAAGCTTCAAGTGAAATACATGCCATATGGCTGTGGAGAGCACCATGAACATGCTTAAAATAAACGCAGATAAGGATCAGTCACTATCCATTTTCCCCACAATCAAAGCCTGTCTAGAAAGGACAATCAAATTAAAGCTCCCTCTGGTAAGTTATTCCATTGTATGTGTCCTACACAGCCATTCACTGGGAGGCTGTATGATAAAGTGAAACTGCTCTTTTCATGCCAGAATCTTAAAAACATCAGAATTTAATTGCTGAAATTCCAAGCAGATGGAATGCAGCATCAAGGAACACTTCTTACTTCCATTGCTGTTTCCCACACCTCCAATTCAATTTTCATGTTTTTAATCCAAGGAATAAATCATTCCTAGTGATCTTTTCAGGTCCCTCCCAACCGAGGAAGATAATATCAGTGACCTGAAGTGGATGGAAAAGTAGAAAACAACTCCAGCAGAAAACATATCTGCAAAACATAAACCACTTGAAAAAGCCTGGCTCTCCTCTCAAGTACAACCAATTCAATTTGATTGTCCACATCAGAAATGAAGGTTAAGCTTCCTGCATTTTAGTAGTTGAAATGCCGCAGAGTCCTTGCCAGTCTCCAGTCAGATGCACAGAAATGAACTGCAATCACATACTGCCGTATTCAGCTTTATTCAAAGCACTATGTCCATCAATTTTATATCAGTTCAGTGCTTCTGAGAAACACTCAAGATTGGCATATCAAATCATTTTTTGTGTAGCACAAGTGCCAAAACTCTCTGAGGAGCAACCATACTTCCAGTTGGTAGAGCATAGACTGATCTATTTGTAGATCACAAGGCCCACACCATCCTCAGAAGGAAAATGAGATATTACTCAGCTGAGCAATGTCATTGCTGAACACTCGAGCCATTACCATTTAATGCACAACAACTACTTTTATTGGGATAGGAACACTGTTTCAAAGAGCTTTCTAATGCCTCACCTTGCTGCCTGACTAATTTCTTCCTATCAGATGTAACTCTCATTTAAGGCAAAGCCTAAATAACCGTGGTACAATGCAAATTTCTTCCAATTGTGGCTATATAATCATTATAAACACTTGTACGGTCTTAAGGCAGACTGACTGAGTTACAGGTTTGTAACCTAGTAAAAGAGCAGACCAACAGCTTTAGGGATAAACAATTTATCTTACCACAACAGTATAATAACAAATACAGATCAGTAGTACAATTAGCTGGGTTAGAAAAACAAAACAAAACCGTGAATCTAGCAACTTACTGATACTGAGCTAAACTTAATAACAGGACATGCGAAGATTGACACAGCTGTGGTTACCAGGAAGTAAGGCACAGCTTCTCTGGGTCAGCAACTCTGCCCAGCCAATAGGCGTACAGACTTCTGAATTCCCTGATCAGACTGTTGCAGAAGCACTGTCTGGATTTGTTAACCAGTCACCACATCTTACCTCTGAACTATCAAATGAAGATTTCCCGTGAACCACAGTATCTCTCAGAAATATCTAAAAATAGATGGGGTTAATGTCAATCATTTACAGCATATATGTTTACAAAAGGTGGCACCAGAATCTCAGTTGTTACTGGTGTTTAGCATGAGGAAGTCTCTTAGAGGTCATGACAAAAAAAATGCCTCTCCAGTGACATTTTTAAAGGATACAAGATGCCAGCTACGAAGAAGCTGAGGCAGGAACACATTTTTTTCTCTGCTGTATTTGCTATGCACCTACAGCATCCATAGATGTTAGTTTCAGGCACAAAGCCTCAGCTGACTCATAAATAGGGGCCAACTCCAGATACTCTTATTCATGCTGAATTGCACCTACCCTATGAGCAATCTCACTTTATTTAACACAAGTGTTCACAAATAAAGACATTTGCTCAGCCTGATAAGAAGCACCAAAACCTGGCCCATATGTAGCTTACAACACACATAACCTTTGCAAGAAAGAATACCGTGAAATGCCTGCACATGGTGATGGATCCCATTTGTTAACACTTTATTTTTTTAAGCAAGAGACTGGCAAGAACTCGCAGAAGCAGCTGTGGAGACATAGCATCCTTTCAATAGGAGGGGTCTGGCATTGCAGCCCATGTTTCAGCAAAATACCCCTCACAACACACACAGTGTGGTATATTTAAGCACTATCTTCTTCAAACAAATGATACACTAAGACTTCCCTATAGGAAGCTGTACCTCAGCCTGTGAAGATCAGTCAGTTAATAATAAGATACATAACAACAAACATAAAAATTCTGTAACCACTTTATTCCAGTTTGAGAAACTTCATGCATACAAAAAAACTCTCAAGGGATGAAAATGTTTCTTTGTTGCTGGACCCACCATATAGAGAGTGGGAATAAGGCTGAAGGGGCAGGGCAGAAGCATGGTGTTCATATTTAATAACTGAATATTCATGCATATAGGCAGCATAAGAGGAAAACCCATTGGACAGTCACATCACACAATAGGATTTTACAGAGTGGGAAAAATCAATAAAGGAGATAGCGTCTCTGAAACAAATTGCATCCTGGAAACCTGTTATTCTTCCCCACTCCTGCATCCATAAGTTATTACACTACTGCTCCAGGGAAGAACACACACAGCTTTTAATACGCTGACCTCAAAACCACTTTGCAGAGCCCTGCCACACCAGCTTTACTAGTCACATTTAACCTCTGGAAACTTTCTTTACATCAAGCTTCAGGACAGGAAGGAAAGATAACAGCAAAATTATTACAGGTGGCTGGATGAATGCACTTTCAGAAGCGTTTTTGTTGTTCTAAGGTCCCAATGCACAGCAGGAGCTCCTTTCAAAAGGTTGCATTCAGTTGAAATTGCCTCTGGCTTTTCTAGCAGTGATGTGTCACCAGCCACCAGGAGCTAAGGTCCAGTCTCTGGGCTGAGTTTTCCTCTACAGAGTTGAGCAAAAACATGGGACAAAAACATTAAGTGTAGCCCAACTCAGGCACTGGGGAAGAAGGAAGTTCATGTAAGGTTTTGGATCTAAAAATCCTCAATATTTCTCCAAAACAAGTCTTCAAGCTTTTTGCAGACTTTTGTCTGTTTTTATAATGGTAGAAGAAAGTGTACTAACTGAGGGAATCACTTCCAGTCGAAGTTAAGATGGGATCCCTGCCAAACCTGCACCAGTGCCTTTGCCATCTACCTTCCTCACCCTTCATTCATTTAAACTGCTCTCCACAATTGCTGTCAACAATGTCTTTCCTTAAGTCTCAGACCCCAGTGCTCCATTGTCTGCTGAACCATTGGTTACTTCTACCAGTTGTACACTCTTCAAAATCTTATAATCAAAATGCAGAAACAAGGAAGAAAAAAAAAAAGAAATCTCAAAAGGAAACAAGGGCTTTTTTTCTTTTGAGGCACTTCTATAGCATTCCATGATAAAAATTCACAGATTTTGTGAAGTGCTACATTGCAAGTCATTAGTCCATCCTGTTGCCCTCACCACTTACAAATACATTACGAATTTGCATAATTTCAAGACAGCAAGTTAAGAATATTCAATCTTCAGTTTACGAGCTTTCATAATCTGGTTTTTCCAACCTCATAATACTTACTGCTCATGAAACACTCAGTAGTCAAGAGCCAGACTGACAGCCTGAAGTGCAAAGACTGCTTTGCACATTCACCCTACTTTTCTATCCTTCCCTAAAATGAAACCTCATCAGTAACACAAGATGTCCCTTTTCTAAAGCACACTCTGCCCAACTAGTAAAGCCCTGGGCTACAGTGTTCCTATTGCAAGAAGTTCTCACCAGGACAAATACTTCCTGCTACCATCACACTGCTTGTTTCTCGGTTGCTGTTGGAAATTTACAAATAGAAGTATATTTTTCACTACATTGTCAAGTATACATATCTACACTCAGGAGAATTACCTGCTGCACAGCCCTGCTAAATCTCTGACCAATGCCTAAGCATATCATTTCTATTCTAAGACACAAAATTGAGGGGGAAAAGGCTATTTAGGACACTAAACTCTGTTTTACTAGTATATGGAAGTTTAGATAATTCTCAGTTATCCTATTACACCTCTGAAAGTAAATTCAAACAATTGAGACATACAATGTGACAGCATGAGGAAGTTGGTGAACACTGTTAATGTCCAAAGAAGTTATGGTTTGATGAAAGACAGAAGATCAAGAAGGACAAAACATGTGGGAGGAGAAACTAACAAGTCACTGTCAGATGGCTTCTAAAATGCATAACAGGTCCATGTGGGAAATGCAGCCTAAAATTAGGTGAACATCAGGCCTAAGTTACTTGGTGGCATTAAGTTGCAAATTCCATAATGTCAAAAAACAGACACAGTATCTTCCCCGCTGGGGAGTGGTCACAGTAACTACTCCTTGCATGCCCCCCTTAGCAAGACCCATCACACATAGGGAAAAGACAGACAATTCTGTTTTAAGACAGACGGATGAATCTTTACAGGTCCTACAGACAGCAGAAGCCAGGCACTGTACCTTGAACAGAAGCTTTGCCTGTACTTACACAGAAAGTGAAGATGCTTCACATGCATTTTCTGGAAAAGTAACAAAAACCTTGCAGCTTCTGCAAAAGTCACCACATCAGTCTTCAGGTGCAGACAATAGCTCTACAGATCACAGGGAGCTGTGCTAAATTTTATCTTTCCAAGGCTGCTGACCACTAGTTAAAACAAAGCCCTAGCACGTTTGTCATGATACTCTCTCACTGAGCTTGAACATGCTACAATACCTACAAACCCTTCTGTCATGCTGGTGTGTACTGGTCTTTTCTGCTTTCCTATTTACTCCTATTTGTAGTTTGGGGAATTTTTGTGCTCCCTTCTGGCATAACTTTGCATCTTAGTAAAACAATCACAACACCCTGTGTTTTTCAGTTGCTTGAGTTGCTCCAAACACTGAATTGCACTTACAGAGGTATAAAGACCAACACAAAAGATGCAGCCAAGCAGAAAATGAGAGTCAGCTTTACAGGAAAATAACAACAGTCCAATTCTGTCATCCTCAAATTCTCATAGAAGGCACAAGCAACTCATTTTGAACACAGTCAAAACAAAGCTAAACAGTGAAAAAATGAACAGCCATCCATTCACTCAAATATGAAGATTCAGTGAATGTAAAAGAAAATACAGTGGAACACATATTCTATATGCATGAATATTTCTACTTTCGTCATACTGGAGCATGCTACAACAGTATAGGAGCAGAAAACTTTCAAGAAATCGAACTGTTACGTACTCAGCTGCTCTCCCCATCCGAAATAACTCCAGTTGCCTGCATGTAACACAAATGGCAGAAGAGAATAGGAATGGAAAAAGAAAACTTAGAAAAACAAACCACAAGCATACTTTTCATGTACTTAAAAT
This sequence comes from Urocolius indicus, assembly GCA_013401255.1. Classification (NCBI taxonomy): domain Eukaryota; kingdom Metazoa; phylum Chordata; class Aves; order Coliiformes; family Coliidae; genus Urocolius; species Urocolius indicus. The sequence goes on along the minus strand of WBNH01001596.1, from coordinate 156,711 downwards.
GCCTTATAGATTGCAAGCTTCAAAACAAAAGAGAATTGTTTTCTTTAAAAATATAACTCTACATTTGTTTTGAGGCTTACTCTCCAGTATCCAGTTTGTTTACAAAACATTCTCAAGATCACTGTAAACTCTAAGAATTAGTAAGCAATCATGTAGTTATTACCACAAGTAGACAAAACACTTACCAACACACTACTTAGCAAGAGCAGTGAACCAGAGTTACTTCCTAGTATATACATTATCAGGATTAGAATATCTCAAAAACCAGAGTCCAGTTAAGAGCAGTATGTGATTCTAGGATATGATCCTAGAATATGATCCTAGCACAAGTCAAATGGCAGAAGCTGCTTCATGGTTACATTTCTGCTCTCTTAACAAAATAAAATCAAGCCAGTGGTGAAAATACACCAGTAATAATCGTGTGAAAAAGTGTGTACCTTTAAACTACAGTTAAATGAAGACACTTCCTTAGCTCAATATGCACACTGGCAAAAAAACTTAAGAGCTCTCAGGGTATCTTAAAGATGCAAATAGTCACAAGTTAGTTCTACAACAGTAAGCAAATCTCTCAGTCTTAAAGGTGACAATGAACTCATGCTAATTCACTGCAAGTTAGTACAACAGCCAAGTTATTACTTAATATCCACGTTGTCACTTCAAGGTTATACTCAATATGACACAGGCAAACTACAACATAAAATCCTCAAAGCACCTTGGAAACACGCACACAACTTGCAACTCAAAAAAAGCTGCAGAACCAGAATTTCTAGAAGATGTTATGTAAAAAATGGGTTTTAAAAGTGATATTTACTAGAGTGTAAAAGTGCAGCAGGCAATAAACACACCCTTCACAAGCAGGCACGGAATAAATGAAATCTTTCCGTCCTGGCTACCAGCCTTATCTCTAGCTACCAGTCAGGTACACATTTCCAGAAGGGAGATGGCTCAGCAGTAAAACAAACCCCTTCCCCTGCCCTCCTTAATGTCATGGTTTGACATGACAGCTGTTTCTGGTAATGAAGAAGAGGCTGTAAAGATGGCTTCTGCAAGAAGTTGCTCAAAACTCTTCCCAGCTCTGAGCCAGACCCACTGCTGGAGATGAGCCATTTTTTTAATCACTTTTTAAGAAGAAACTGGAAGAGGATGGTTCTTCCTGTTTCTTCCTTCTTCTGTCCCTTCTTCTTCTCTGATTGGTGGTGGTGCAAGGAGTAGAAAGAGAGAGAGAATCAACCATACAGACTCCAAGGTCAGTGAGGGAAGAAAAGAGGAGGTGTGCTGGAGCAGAGACTCCCCTGCATTTTATGGAGATGACTGGTGAAGCTGAGATTTGTTTGCATTTTGTTAAAGGCCCCACATCAGCAGCAGCTTCATTAAAGACCCTCCATCAGGGGCAGTGACTCACTTTACTAAAGACTGTACATCAGGGGCAGTGATTCTCCTCAGTAAAGACCTCATGCCAGGGGCAGTGACTATGGTGACTATGGCCAGAGGAGGCTGTGTCCTATGTGATGGACCCCATATTCACAGAAGCTGTAACTGTGGGGAAGAATCCATGACAAAGAAGTTCATTAAAATTATGCCCAGAAGAGACCATGTCCCGAGGGAGGGACCCTGTATCTGCAGAAACTGTAACTGTGAGAAGAATCCATGCCAGAGATATTCGCTAAGGACAGTGTCCCATGTGAGGGACCCTGTATCGGCAGAAGCCAGAGCTGCTGGGAAGAATCCACACCAGAGAAGTTTGTGGAGGACTGTGTCCCCTGGGAGGGACCTCGTATCGGAGCAGGGGAAGAATGCCAGGAGTCATCCTCATCTGAGAAGACAGAAAAGGCAGAGCCCATCTGTGAGAGACTGACCACATCCCCTATTCTCTGCCCCTCGACTCATTAAGAGGGGAGGAGGTAGAGATAATCAGAAAGAGTGAGCTGGGCCTGGGAGGAGAGATGGGGGAGGTAAAGTGCTAGTTGGAATTTTCTCAATCATCTTACTTCCTTTTTGGTTTTTTGTTCTGTTCTGTTTCTTGTAGGCAGTTCTTTCCTACTTTCCTCTCTAAGTCGAGCAGTGGAATCAGTTTTGCCCAGAACCGTAATTAACAGTGAGCTCTCCCTGCCCTTGTCTCAATCCACAACATCCTTGGGTATCTTTTTTCTTCCCATCTCGCTGGTGCCTCTGCCATGCTAATGGGGTGGGTGGGGGGCACCAAGTAAGAGACTTGTGGCGCTTCATTTCTGGCTGGGCAAAACCATGACACTTATCAAGACTTGCTGAGTCAGAATGGGCTAATTCTTGTTTTTAGCTAAAATTGCTAAAAACAGTTCTTAAAAAAAACATATCTTTTCCCTAAAAAAATCACCACTAGACTAGTGCTGAAATAAGCAATAACTGGTTCTGCTGAGTAACTTGGCTTCCCACAAGTTTAGTCCCAATGCACATGTACTACAGATGGGCTCTGTTGCTATTTCCATTCTAGGAGGGAAGAAAAGGTGAGTAGGAAATAGAAAAACAGGCAGAGATGTGGACTCCCCCAAGAAAAAAAAAAAGCATATCAGGGTTTAATCCTCTCTTCCCATCTGTGAAATAATGGTGTATCAGAGCTACAATTGCATTGCTCCTTGCTTCTCAGGCATAAAAGATTGACAAAGAAATGCAGTTCCTCAGAGTCACCGCAATACTTCAGGGTCCCTGGACTATAGGCTCTCACACATACATGTGGTGCTTTGTACAGGCATAGCCATGGCTCAAGCTTAAGTGGCACTCGAAGGTAAGCCACTCCATCCAGCTCCTAAAGGAATAGTCATAGGAAAAAAATGTAGCACATTTGTTTGGTCATTAAATGAAGCAGCTGTGACAACATATGTTCACGGAACAAACTCAGTTATATTTTTTACCAGGTTGATGTAGAAAGAACCACATATTAAACTGATATAATACTGAATACATGTAGTTTCCATGGAGTATAAAAGGATTATTCCTCTCCTGTCTACACGAATATCAAAATCTTTTTTCTTGTTTACAGAACTTAAGAAATGAGAAAACCTGAAGCTCACACAGTTGATCTCCAGCAGACCACAGTCTGAGATATGACAGTTGCCCCTTCTCTGGTCCAGAGTAACAAGCCACCACTTGGACAATGCAGCTGAGCCAGACATGTTGGCAAGATGAAGATGTACCCAGACATATCAAAAGCTTGTGAGGATCCGACATGCAGTGTTGACATGACCTTGATTACAGGGGTATCACCTCAGGCTTGGTTTTTGCAACAACAACAGCCACTGAACTGCCTAAAGATCACCTTTGANGACTGTGACATACAAAGCCAAACAGAAGTACAACACATGCAACACAGAGAGATGAGAAGGGGAGACAACCAGAAGAAATAATATGTCCAAGACAAATACCAGTTGATGCTAAGCAGGCCAGGGTCCAGAAAAGAGCAGCTGCATTTAGATATCAGCTCCTTACCCTGTAGGTTTTCTCACATTGAGAAGTTAGGTCTTGGCTAACCAGGGCACACTAACACTAGAGGCTAACTGGTAAGGCAACACTGCAGAAGCAAAGAGAAAGAAAGAGAAAGAGATGCAATAACAGAGAATAAGTGATTTTCATCCACAATCTCAAAACTCCACTTTTGTTTGTTTTTACTAACACCCACTTCACTTCAGCATCTAACATTTGGGGTAAAAAAAAATGAATTTATTAAAGATTCAGCACATATGCTGCTTCATTTAAGATTCAGGAACTAACAGTATATATCTCGGTCCTTCAGCATAGTCACAGAAGACCTAGGATGACAATCTTGATATTCTGAAGGTTAATGAAAACAGAATTTCTTTTCAGCCTTTTCAAGTTGTTTTCTCTGCTTCATGAAAAAATAATTTGGGTAACCTCGATTTGTTATAGAAAAAAATCCCTTCCTGATCACCTTTGGGAACAAATTCAAGCCTGTACAAACTTGAACTGAAATCACAAAGAAGTCCAGACAGAACAAAAATGTAAAGCTGTAATCCTAGCAACATACAGCAACAGTCATTTACACTGGAACTGAGGATACAGAGTAGTCACTCCGTGTGCTCTTAAATACCAACAGTGTCTTGGTTATCACATTATTTTGTATTCCTAAGTTTCAGTAGTCAAAAAATGAGGTTTCCTATAAACCTCCAATTAAGGACTGAGCAATGCCAGCAGCCTGGCGCTTTGGAAGCTACAACATTCTTGTCGTTAACACCTTTTATAAAGCATATCTAAGTTCCTACAGTTAGCTGAACATAACATATGCTCATTCTGTATCTCTATTATGCAATTATCCAAGGAGGGACTCCTCCTCCCCATTTCACACTGTCAAGCCTGGATCAGCAGGGACACTGTAGAAGAGCTGAATATTCCAAGTTTTTAATATAGTCTAATTTGACTGCCTGTGTGTCATTTTGTTTCATTTCTGTTTACAAGTCTCAGAGTGGCTGGAACCTCCTATCCCTGTCAGCACATTACCTATATTGCTGCTGTCTACTTCTAACAATGATGCGGGAAAACTATTTATCCTGTTATATCCCATGCTGAGTGAAGACAGAGAGCATCTAAACAAGTTTATAAAAGTATAAGTGTTATAAAAATTACACTATATTTGGTGCTAATAAAGTACTGTTTATAGAAAACAGAGCTGTGAAGTCCTGGTCAGTTCCTTCTTCTAGGTTTAATAAGACTCCTTTTCCACAGACCCTCAACACAGTGCACACATTTTGATGCTGCCTGTCCCAAAGAGTCTGGCATAGCACATCAGTTTTTACATATTGTTATCAAAAGAGGAAAAAAAAATAATAATCTCTTAATAGGATGTCATTTCAGGACATTTGCTGCCAGTTGCTACCCAGTTGAACACTGGGGGACAACATCTTTGACTAGAATAAACTGAAAGATTCAACAATAGCACAAGATGGCACGCTCAGACAAGTGCACATGGAACATTGGAAGGCTGTGACTTCACTCTGTGAAAACAAGCTGCAATGCATATCCTTCCAGACAAGCTCTGAAAGGAAGAGCTTTACCCAGCTGCCTTGGACCCACAGCCTGCAGAGATTTGTGCACTTCCTTGGTGAACTGCTTCTGCTGGAACTATACTACCTGTGCTGTGGAAATCCTAGCAGCAAGGTTTGATAGCAAGGCACATTCATGGCAGCATAAAGATGCTAGCAGTACCATAAATACAAAATCAGTGTGGGTGTTATCAGGGCTTGCTGGTAAGTCAGGGGCATGAAAGGCACTCATCTGGCTTTCTAGTAGACAAAGCTCCTCATCAGTGCCACAGAAAGCACTGTAATCTCAGCCTTAGAGTTAGTCAATGCAAAGGAACATACAAGCCTTCCTGATGAATCAGGGAAATTTGAGTTCCAAAAAAGAGAAGTAATAGACATCGGGAATAAAATCTCTCAAAGTTACCCTCTGGTACTTTTGAAATAGTAGTGAATGCATAGATATTAACAGATTTTTGCCTTACGTGTGTTGCAAAAATTGATTTCTTCAAGTACTAATGGGAAAGAAGGATCAATCTAACAAACTGATATCACATTGAACAACACTTATTTCTATGATGTGCATTTAGAGCTCCTTCTTATTCTCCTGGAAGAAATGTTTTGCTGTCCTCTCTGATCTGCTGGCAGACATAATCATTCTTTTTGCTGGTATAACAGTGTACATGAAAAGTTATTTCACTCCTCGTTGCGTTACACAGCAACAAATTTACCTTCTTCTGAAAAAACAAAAAGAAACCAAATAAAACTCACAACTGAAAAAAACTCCACAGCTCTATCAGACAGGAATGTTACAGAGCAAACAAGATGCAAGAAAGAACCATGATGTGCTGCAGCCTATCAGGGTCTTATTGTGAAAAGAGAAACACCACAGACTCAAGGAAATGGAAGAGAACAAGATATGCAGAGAAAGGAGGTTAAAGCATTCTCAGAAAGATCAGCAAAGATAAGGTGACAGATATAACTCTCTGACAAAAAGTATAGGGCAGTATTTACAGTAGCTGACATTAACTAAGAGTGCCAAATCTTTTCCATAAAGATACAGATTACCTTTCTCATCCCAGTTTGCACAGTGTGTCCTCCAAGTCAGAGCTGCGTTAAAAATACCAACAGTGTGACTCACTGATAGACTTTTATATTGCCAGAAATGATCTTGAGAACACAAGGAAAACAAATCTATACCTACCACAAAAAACAACTTGGAGCTTATTGACTCAATGAACACTGAAGGAATCAAATAACTTTTTCAAGCCACTTCACTTAAAGTGAATTTCCAGACAATAAAAGCTTGTTTACTTTGTAATTTACATTGAGTTGAAGCGTGTGGATAAAAGCCAATATGAGGATGCTGCAGTTATCCAACAATGAGGTATCAGCAAATTAAGAATTATTATTATTACATTTAGTAGAAATGCAAACAAAAGTGGATCCATGTGCACTACAGAGCCTCGCTTATTGCTTAGGATCACTGAAAGTCGCACCAATTGAAAGCATGTGATCTTTTCTGGGGCAGCAGAAATACACAGGGAAGCACAGAAGTTGGAAGGTAAAAATGAAATGGCTAAGTATGATGAAGGAAGAGGTGGGAAGTGCCAAAATCAGCAGCACTTAGAAGAGACTGCACATACAAGAACAGACCCACCTGCTTCATTTAAGAAAAGGTAGGTAGCCTGAATCCTGTGTTACCTCAGAAACTATGGGTCAGACTATTCTAAGAACAAAGCAGCATTTCAGTCTGTGAAAGTGAGCCTAAAAGCTCCATAATTTCTGGAAAAATAACAGCACCTAGTCTGAGCTGAGATTTCCCATGGCACCATGCCAAGGAAGCAGCCCATGCATACCCAGAGATGAAAACCCAGCCTCTCAGATCAGATTTTGGCTTTCAGACGTGGCCCAGCTCTCTTCTCTCACATCCCTCTCCCTCCTCCTCTCCTCTCCACTACGGGAAGACAACAGAACAAGCTGCATTCATGCAAGAGATAAAGAAACAACCATGAGAAAGGTAGTTTGGGAAAGGGGAAAAAAAAAAAGTGAAAAATAAAGATGCAGAAATGGGGCATACAGGGCAGAAATGTAACCTAATTTTAACATATATAGACATGTATTTCTCTGTTTAACAGATTTAACCCTGTCTGATGGAGCAGGATTTTCCTCAGCTAGAGAAAAAAAACCAGAAGAGCCTTCTCAGATTTGCAAGAGAGCTAAGCAGGACAGCAGTGGAATGTGTAGTTCCACCATTCTTGAAATGCAAGATATAGTAGTGCTTTGCTGCACATTTGCTCTGTAGCACATCAGATTTTAAGGCAATAATTTTTTTTTTTTTTTTTAAGGATTTGGGAAGGTATTCTCATGGGGCAAAAACTGTTCACTTTTTGTTTTTGCTCCTTCTAGATACTTAGTCTGTTATCCAGCTGACTGTGTCCTGCTCCCAGCAGTGATCACATCTCACCTAGGATATCTTGATGGAAAATTGGATGAGTGTTACAAATGTTCTTGAGGACATTTTTATTATATCTAAAAATATATCTAACAATTATTTACCCACATGGTAGGTAAGAACATTCTGTACTCAACATATTTTATGTTAGGGAAGGACATCCACCCTGCTCCTATGTAAAAGGAGGTTAAGCTCTTGCATCATGTGCAAGGATCAGGTCAGCTTTCAGTACAAACAGAACCCATCTTTTGGGCTGAATTTCTAAGTTACAAAGGACTATGCTACATTTAGGCAAGCTTCAAATTCTTACGCACAGATTGATGCAGGCAGAATTCATTTTTCAGAAGTATTTCTACATTAAATGTCTATTTTATATTTGTCCATGTAAATAATTAGATGGTCATAGATGTTGAATACTTGCAGACTGTAGATAAGCAAAAGTACGCGCAGTGCCACAAGCTTTATTGAATTGCTAGATAAGTCTTAAATACATTAACCACATACTGCCATGAAATTATTTATCAAGTCTATTGAGTGCTCTAATTCCATGAATTATTAAATTGATTCTTATGTGACATTGTTCAAACCAGGGGCCTTCAATTAATTATTGTAAAATGTCACTTTCTAGCAAGATGCAGGCTGTTAACAGGCAACACAAAAAGTACAGCTGCAGTTCTAGTCTTCATTATATCTATCTGCAAGAGCTGAGTTGGTCTTGCAGGGAAGAAATTGGCCACAAGACCTTGAGGATGTAAAAGCATCATGTTGTGGGAACAGTTGCAGCTACTTTCCCTACACAGAAGCATTCCTCCTAATTACCTGCACACCCCAATACTTAGAAAAGGCAACCAAACCAGGCAGTCTCAAACAAAAGCAAAGTCCAGGGAGCCTAGCCAGGAAAGTCACTTAAGACAACACTACATTCATTTCATGGACACTTCATCTCAGACTGTTTTTCTTCGATCTTTTGGCATTAGGGGTTCTGCATACTATAGAATCATAGAATCACAGAATCAGTTTTAATTATACCTAAAAAAGGTGAACAGTAATTAACATTTCCTAATGTTAAAATTAATCAAATTAAAAATTTTGTAGACATCCCATAATCAGTCTAATGGATAAACAGCCGGCAAAGTCTAATATGCACATCTTACAGGATTTGAAGGGAAGATAAAGTATTGGTTTAAATGCTGAGATTGAATTCTATTAATGTTGCTGCCAAAAGTAGATAAGACATTCAAAAGAGCTTTTACGCATCATTTGTTACACAAGCAGCATTTCAGAAATCTAATTTTGAAGTCCAAGAGATACAGTATATCCTAGGTTATTTTTCCATCCATGTTTTAAGAAGCATAAAAAAGCAAGATTAGATAAGCAGAAATTAATAACAATATTTTTCATTCATCAACAGAGCATTGAAAAGTAGTACCAAAAAAATGAGGCAAATTCAGGAAACCTCTGGTGCATTTTACAAATACATCTCTCCACCTATTCTCCTCCTCTTAAAATTTCATTAAAGACATACAAATAATATCCAACATATAATATTTAATGAGAACATAGCATGACTTATGTGGAAAAAAAAAACCAGAATTTTCTCACTTATGTGGATATTACAAGGGTCTGAAAACCTTGGTGACTTAAACACATTCTTTTTTTCCTGTTGCACATGTGGACACAAACATGTTTAGTTTAAAGATTATAGGCCTGATGTTACTTTCTAGTACTCGAGATCAACATTTTGAGAGTCATAGCTTTTCACAAACGACATACTGGCTTCACAGAGGTTTAAGTACTTGTTACAAGAAAACGTTGTTTAGATATACCATCATATGAAAACTAACCAGAAAATGAAGTGTGCTGAAAGAGTAAAGAATACTGCGAAAGAAAGTCTTAACTTACAACACTGGGAGGCAGCACTGGGCAACGGTTTCTTCTGGACTTCCTCCTGAAAGGAATACTAAAGGAGAAAAAAAAAAAAAAAAGCAAGACACAGACAGATGAGAAACACCTTATGAAACACAGCTTTCAGAGTACAGCATGGCACGTAAGAGAAAACATCCCTGGTAGTGTGAAAGCATTAAATATGCTCCTTAATATCCATATTAAAACACACTCCCAGAGTCTCCTCTTTTTCATGACAAAACCAGGTATTAGTAAGTGCATATCTAGTTAAGGTGCAGTCTGCTTTACCGCAAGCATAAGCCCTATTTGCAATTGTGAGATTCCCAAATTAGACATTTGAAAGATCTGATTCTTCACAATACAATGTCACTGTGACAGGGAGCTCAGAACCGAGTATAAGCCTGTTTATGCTTAGGCACTCAAGCACGGCTTCCACAGCTTGAAACTCATATGGGCTCACATCACAGCAACACTACAGTAGAACACTCAAGTGGTCATGTAATTAACCTGCCTGTCAAGGCAGTAACACAATGTTTTCCCCATTGACAGTTACAAAATCTCCTGCAATCTACTATATATTCAAAGTAAAGAATATTTCATCTTGTTTAATAATAAATTAGAGAACACAGAGACATTCAATTAGCCAGCATTGACTTTTTACTAAGCTGTTTGTTACACCATCCAAGTGTTCCCTAGAGGAATGCCAGTAGTTTTATTTTCTTATTTTCCTCTGTCTCGTATTACACAGAGATAGGAGAAAATTAAGATAATTGAGCAAGATAAGAAGAATAGTCTTTACTAAGGAAAAAAGTCTGACAACAAAGGAAGTGGCAACCTTAGCAAACCTGTTTTGCAATCTGCACAAAAAAAAGGCCATCAGACAACCACTCCTTGGATTTGTTAAGAATTAATGACTGCTCATTATATGGAAGGTGACAACCTGCAGACTTCCCTGTGGCCATCTTCCAATCTGTGCTATATATAATGCACAAGTGATCTTGAAAGGTGGTTAGTCCTGTCATCAGCAAACTGCCAACTCACTGAGTTAATCAGGATTGTGAAAACAAGAATTGCTGGATCTCACAGCATTGACTGGTTGAGAAAGTGGTGAAAGGAAGTCTGTTGATGAGCAACAGGAGACAACAATGCATTCTGAATTGTTACACTCTGAGATCTAAAAATGGCAGCAGTTTGATGTTTATAAGGCATCAGCCCAATGGTTATCAACAGTTTCAAAAAGAAAACTAATAATATTAAATGTGTGTAGGAATAGAGACTGGAAAGCATTCTTATGACACTGTAATGGTTTTGTCTAGGCCAGGTTTTGGTAGCAGGAGGGCTACAGGGGTGGCTTCTTTAAACAAAATGCTGCCAGAAGCTTCCCCTATAGCTGACAGGGCCAATGCCAGTCAGTTCTAAGATGGACCCACCACCGACCGACCCAGGCCTGACCAATTAGAGACAGAGGTAAGCCCTCTGTGAATAATGTATTTGAGAATGGGAAGAAGTTGCTGCACAGTTGCTAAACTGCAGCAGCAGGGAGTGAGAAAGTGAGAAAAACACACCCCAGTGGCAGGCCCCGTGCCAGAGCAGTTCATGAAGAACGGTAACCCATGGGAAGGACCCATGATGGAGAAGTTCATGGAGGACTATCTCCTGTGGGAGGGACCCTACACTATAGCAGTGGGAAGTCTGAGGAGGCCTCTCCCTGAGGGGAAGCAGCATCAAAGTCCATCTGTAATGAACTGACCACAGCCCCCATCCCCCTGCATCACTTCGTGGGAAGGAGGAGGAGTCCCAGGAAGAAGGAGGGGTGGGAGATGTTGTTTTAGATTGTTTTCTCATTTTCCTTACAGTTTTTTGATTGTTCATTAATAAATCAAATATTTCTCCCCAGGTTGAGTCTGTTTTGCCCATGACACTAATTGCTGAGCCACCTCCCTGTCCTTAACTCACCTCTTGTTATATCTCTCCCTCCTCTGTGCAGTTTAGGACAGGGAGTGATATAATGGCTTGGTGGGCACCTAACAGCCAGCTGGGGCTAAACCACCATAGACACCACATAAACTCAAAATTAACCTGCTTTTTGAATACTTCTGTGCAACTTTAGTCTGCTTATCCATTGTCTCAAAGAGAGACAGTAGAATTTAGCACAATGTAAAGAATCTAAAGTCACAAGGTTATCCTTTACTAAATACCACTATTCAGACAAGGACTCTGCAGGCAAAAGCCAGGCAAGAACATGAAGTCTGTAAAGTTGAGTGGCACAGAGTGGATGAACAATGCTCTGTCACTATTTTTCATAACATAGGGTTTGCTAAGTAAGATAGCTGTGCATTGCCCAAAGAAATAAGGTGCTGGATTCCTTTGCTACAACATAACTGACCTGGCTGTGTTCAAAAGGCAACTGACATGCACAGAAGAAATATCCATCGAGTTAAACACAAAGATACTGCTTCTCGCTCTGGAAGTTCCTGAGCTACAAGTCTCTGCAAATTACAGGAATGTGCAAGAAAGATATCCTCCCCGCTCTGGGTCACTGTCAGACATCGGACAAGATGAACCTCAGGTCAAGTCCTGCAAAGGTTTTAGTTTCTCACCAGTCATAGGGAACACTCATAATAAATTTGAGATCATTAGGTCACAAATAAAGAAGCACTTATTACTAGTCTTTGACAAAAGCACGCACTTAGCATGCAGATGGATAGCACTGCAGGGAAAGGAGTGTCATAAAGCTGAGGATATCTTTCAGCATCTACCAGTTCAGTGGAGCACTAGAGGGCACCTATGCTTCACTGAAGTACCTCACCGATTCCTGCCTCAATCTACAGGAGCTGTGAGGCACTGCAGCAGTATCACTGACAAGGCAAAAGTACAGATTGAGCTTGCCATCAACGTCAAGAGGTTCTCCACTTCCAGGAAGGCAGGAGAGGTTGCCCTCAAGCAGTTATGTTTTTATCTACCCAAATATTGGTCTGTTCTCAGTCAAAAAGAAAACTCTTTTTTTTTTTTTTTTTTTATCTGCACTGTAAACCAAATGATTCACACAAAGTGTAGAAAATAACAAACGAAAGACCTCAGTACAAAAAGCTCCTAAAGTCAGTGGCAGGACATTTTGCAAGTCATCTTCCTCCAGAAACAGACCTATCAAAAGTTCAAGCAAGCACCACATTCCTGCTCAATTATGCTGGCACCACCACAGGTGGTTTTTTTTTTTTTTTTTTAAATGCTGAATGTACAGTACAGACATTAATATGTGAAAACCTATTTTGTAAACAGTATAAACTGGAAAGAAAAGTTTTAATCATAAAACAATCTCACTTCAGAAAAAAATGGCACTACTAGTTTGTAGCTGTTTAGCCAAGTATACGTTAGAAAAAACAAGAAAACAAAGCCATGGCTATCAGATATTATAACACAAGTTTCATATAAACTGAGCCAATTAACAACTGGAATTAGACAAAAGCTAAAATCTCTAACAGACCTCAGTTCCAAGAAAGATTCAGTATCTTGCTTTGTCTTCTTCCCAAAAACAGACAATGCAAAAGTGGCCTTTTTGACTTGGTTTCTCAAACGAAGAGAACCTACCACACCTTGTCAAAAATGATTTCCCTCTTTTGTAGGATAAAGTATAGTATCACCTTTCCTTCAAGCATATGCACAACATCAAAATACTGCTCACTATTCAAACATCTGCAGCATGCAGAAAAATATTCTTAACACTAACAGGACACTTGAGAAAACTGAAAGCATTTTATGCCACACTTGTAAATGACGAATATTTAGTTGTTACCTTAATCAGAGAGATCCAATACAAAGTATGTAAGTAAGTTACAAGGCTTTACATATTTACCTCATCATCTCCCAGTGAATTTATTTGTTCTAATTTTCTAGTCCAGTATCTGGCCTCTTCTTCAGGGATATCTATACCAAAAAAAAAAAAAAGTCACATTGTCTTATTAACCAGGTAAATTTGCTTTTATTACCAGTAGCATTAAAACAGTGTATTCCAAGATCACACCACAGAAAAAAAAACCACACACAATTTTGAAGTGAGGTGACTGTCTTATGTTAGCACTCAGATGGAAAATAAACATTGTAAATAGTAACATAGTTCAAGGGCTTCCAGTGCTTCCTTGTTTAAAGCTGATTAACCAGATGCACCCTACAAAAAGACTGAAAAGAGTAAGACAGATTGGTTCAGATTTAATTCAAGTACTAGTTTTATGAAGAGACATTTCATAATGATATGAATACACTTCCTATATGCTTGATAACAAGTAGCTTTTATATGCTCAGTAGAACAAGGGCTTTTTGAGTAGCACATCTTACTTATGTATTTAGCATAACACCAATTAGGTACCAAAAAATAAATAGTCTCTTGTTTTCTTTTGCAGGCAACAAGCCAAATCTTTTCAGGTAATGAACAGTATTATAAGCAGTCATATTCACACCAAAGCACACTCCTATTTTTATACTACATTGCAATTTCTTTGTGAAATGAAACACAACCTTTTCACCTTCTAGAAGATTGACAAAATTGATGACTGATAGCAAGTAGCAAGCACTATCACCTTTATTGTGTTAACTGTTTTCTGTTTCACAATTTGAAGTAATATAGTACTCCAATAGTTTGATTTCATCCACTCAAGATTTTTGCCACTCAAGATTTCATCTCTTAAAGTACACCCTTGGAGATATGGAGGAACTGCTGTGGAAATCTTAAGATAAACCAAGTTAGCTATACACTGTGCTTAAGGAGTAGAGCAAGAGGTACACAGCACCCAAAGGAAGTCACTCATAGAAAGAAAAAGCATCAGTCAGGCTCTCAAAACAGAAGAATTAGGTAAATTATTTGGGGATGTGGGAGTGTAAAGTCATTGTAAGGAGGAAAAAAAGTATTTGCCCTCCCTTCCATTTTTTTTTTTTTTTTTCTTAGCCACTCAACATTCCTCTGACTGCAACAACTTCTGAAATTTGGATATTCACGGCCTGGAACTACACCAATGTAGAAACTTCAGAGCTCACACAGGAAGGAAGTGGAGAGAGTGCTCCAGCTAAATCCCACCAACCCTGCAAGCTGACAAATCAGGGTAAGTTTAATACCCCTTCAGCTAGTTTTCCCATGTCTTGTAACTCTTTATACTCTCAGATGCCTCACTGGGAGAGAAGTTTACATCTAACAAGTCTGTTTTCCTGCAACGAACTGTGCCCCACTATTGCAGCCACAATGATATGCTAAGTTATACATTGGCAAGAATGACAGAAGTAGGCTGGGATGGTGTCCTGATAAAAATGTGGTTCTCAAAGTTATATCCACTCTCACTTCTGAGAAAAATAAGAACAACATTTATTGGCAAGTGATCATTCCATTGGGACCTACAATGCTTTTCAGAAAGCTGCTTTCTTCCTAAAGCAGCTGTGTTCTACACATGCCCTATCTCAGCTACACAAACCATCAATTAAGTCAAAGATGTATTAAGACCCCAAAACATAGACAGAGACAATAGTGATACAATGTATTAGAATATAAACAGCCTTCAATGAGAACAAGTCACATTCCAGTGGAATTCCAGTTTCAGAAGTTGGTATTTCTTTAGAATATACACTAACATCTTTCTTTGTTTTTCTGCAACTGTTCTCACACAGACAGACACCTAAAACGGGCCCCCCTTGAGAAAGTTTTAGGGAACTGAAAGCTTAGTACCTGGTTCTGGAACACCCTCATTAACTATAAAACGACACTCTACTTCTTATCTGAAGGGAGACAAAAGCAGATTATTTTAACCATAACACACAGAGCTACTACACTGCTTTGTTGTTATATACCATTACAAAACAAAGTAAGAGGAACATGAGAGTATCTTCCGCAATTACAGGAGTTGTAGAAAAACATAAATGCTGTGGATCACAGCTGCAGGTTTCTTAGATGAGCTCTGCACAAATTAGGGATGGCATTTAAAGAAAATCTGGATAGACTTGATCTAAAAGAAGACATAAATTAAATTAAGAGCTATCAGCACATAACCTGATAAGATTTAGGAGGACAAACTCCAACAAGAACTTGAAGCAATCCAAACATTAAAGCAAAACCTGCAGAATTTTGTCTCTGAAAGCCATCACTTCTCTAAAAGATGAAGAAAAACTCAGGAACTGAGGACTAAACATCAGAATCAAAACAACTCTACTCTGGAGCCTGAAATCAAACCCAAAGAGATGTAAGGAAGGATGACACAATGGATTGCCATTAACCCTGCAGAAGCTGCAGTTGTCTCAGGGCACACTTCAATACTTTGTGAAGACCATGGTTTAGCAACATGTCCAGGCATCAAGGAGCAACACATGTATCTTGGATTTGTTGTTCCTGTTTTGTACCCAAGGTGCCCAGTTTATAGTGTCTCACCCCAGTCAGCTGTTTTCTTGAAGCTGGTACTTTGGAGCACAGAGAAAGGAAATCCCTAGTATAGAGATCACAGACTGACCGCTTACAAGGTTACGTCCATGGGCCAGCTCCTACATCACTGCTCAGCTTTGATTACAAGTTACTCTGCTACATTAACTTTTGCTTACAAGATAAAAAGCTGAACTACTCCAAACAGAGACCATGTGATGCCACCTCAGGACTCTGCTGACATCATGCTGGGTAAACAAGAGGAACAGGACCATCTGTCAGTGAAATAAAACTGCTGAACAGGAACAGAGAGTAGATGGGCAGATATAGTCACTAGCTTTTGGGGCATCTTCGTTTGATACCAGCACAGAAATGTTGTTAACATTACTGTCCTTGCCCATATTGCCATCTTCAGCTAGAAGTTGAACCCTTTGTCTTTATGGGCTTCTGGTGTCAGGGAGCAGTAAATGTCTGGTTCCTCCCTAAGAGAGGAGAAGCAAGGGAGATCTCATGGCTGGCAGAGCAGGAGACTTGCCAACTAGAGCCCCTACACCACCTGAGTGAGGTGAGCAGTGCAGGCCCGGAGATAATGGTCCAGTTCAATCAGGAGCCCAGACCAATTGGCAAGTCCACGGTGACAAGGCAGATCTGAGGTCAAGCCAGGAAGTCAATCCACATTTGAGTCTGGATCTATGGGGTCCATAAGCAGACACAGACATAGGTGTGGCTGAGCTGAGGGGTTTAGTAACTTTCACAACATCATTCATGAATGAAGGCTCAGAGATGAGCTGAAGTAGGACTCCTATGGATAGAGGTCCCAGATGAGGCTCATCAGAGTAATTAAGACTTACTAGTGCACCCAAGGCCCTGACACCTCGATACACTGCACCATCACAGAAATGGGGACAGAGACTTAATCCGAGGATGGAATTAGAGGAGAATTTGCTGCATCTACACAGACCACTCACAATAAGACTCCCTAAATATGACCGTATTCCTACTTAGATATCTCTGGCTTGTCAATAACCACGAGTTTAAGCCCCGAAGCTTTCCTTCACCTCAGGCTTGGTGGTCCTTGCTCTACTCACTGCACGTGACTTTGGTGCCACCTGAGACTTTCACACATAGCAAATCCAAGGCTCAGGAATACCCAAGGTCAGCATGAATGAGAGCAAATGCTAGAAGTGGTATCCCCCACTCTCTCCCCTCTTTCCCACAAGCCTTTACCTGGCTTCTTCTCTTCCCAGTTCAAATTTCTTCCTTTTCCAGAGGTATCTTCAGAAGTTCTTACTGAAATCATTTTGCAAAGCTGAACATTTCTCTTTCTGTACACTTCCCAAGACAATAAAACAACAAAGCACATTTACTCCACCTGATGGCTGGATGCAGATCAGCATGCTCCCGACCCAGAAGTGGTGAAAACACTAAAAGCATTTTGAATCTAATTATCTACTAGAAACAACCTGACATAAACTCAAACTATTCAAGCATTTTTAGTATTGCATCTTGTAAAGGACTTGTACATAAACACTGCACTTATAAAAATGGGGTACAGAATAAAATTGGTTTTAAACGGAACAATTTTATATTTGAAAAGCAGCATCTTGGAAAGTCTATGCCAGGACACATTCACTACATCAAGACAACAACAATAGCAAAATTGTCTTCTCGTTAACAGCAACTTTTCTAATCTGACCAAGAAGAAAAGCTGTCTCCCTTCTTTCATATGTCCGCTTTGTTCCTGAGAAGAAATAGATAATCAGTGGATAAAGTTGCTCCAGCCTGTCTTCACTAACAAACCCTTCCTCCCATCAAGAAGGTAGTTTATTGCCATTTTTAAAAGACTACCAGGCATAAAAATGCTTTGCACCCTAGAGGTTAACATCAACCCTCACCCACACTTCACATTTCAAATGCTCAAGCTTTGCTGCACTTTTATAGAAGATTATTACATTTATGTGAGATTAAACATTTAAGAACACTGGGCTAGCAGAGAACACTAGATGACAGTCTGGTTCCCAGTACCACAGTCCATCACACACAGACGCTCAGTGCAGAAGGGCCCACAGATCTGCTCTCTCCTATACACCACCAACCTAAGGTCACACTAACAACACTATTGAACATAATGCAAGAGCTGCATCTGGAATATGCAATGGGACACATGGAGGATATATCAAGGCCACTATAGATGTTCTTCATCCCATTAGAAATCTGGGCATTACCAAGTTAATGAATGACCTCAGGAAAGACAATTTTCTGTTGTCAGGAGCTGAGACTACCACTCTCACCAGCCTCTGTTAAGGAAATTATTCTTTCCCAACTCCATGCCTGGTAAATATTTCAAAACAATTTCATATGAAAAAACAAAAGCCCACCACCAACAAAAAAGCGCAAACCAAAAACTCTTAAGCTGCCTTCACCATGTACTACCACTAGCAATGTCACCATATTCTGCATTTATTTCACCTTTAGCTGTGGGCTAGTCTCCAGAGCATCAGGAGACATACTAGAAAGATAGAATCAAGTAGAAGCAGAAGCAGCAAACTAATCTGAGATAAATATAGAGCAAACAACAAACCCATTTCTAAACCTCTTTGCATAAACAATCATGTATTACACCAAGGACTTCAGCTCTTCTAGTTTTCAAATTTGTTTCTTCTCTTTTATAATCCTTTGAAAACTTCTCAAGCTCCACCTTAACGCAATGAAACAGACTGAATAACCTGGGGTGCTGCATCCACATGCATCATTGACACTAAACAAAACAGAGCAGCCAGAAGTGATAGAAGAAACACAGAAGCACAGCCAAATGAAGATCACACTATTTTTTTAAAGCTGCTATCTCAGACAGCTGTGTTTTACCAGACATGGAAAGCAGCACAGGCTGTACATGTGCACGTATATTGCTCCAGTTCTCTTGCATAAAATAGTCAGGAGATCTTCACCTGGGAAACAAAACATGATACACAATGTTCCAAAGCGACACTCCAAAAACACTGTTAATAAAATGTTACCTCTACAGCAACAGAGCTGATGACCTACAAATTTCCACAGCAGATCAGTGATCCATTTAGTTCTCTATATAGGTTTAAAGCAGCAGATCCCAGATGACACCACAACAGAGTCTTAACAGGTAGAGCACCAAGAATTCATATCACTACCCTCCACTGAAAGTGAAACTGGCCTGCTAATCCATCAGAAGAGATGCAGAGGCATTGCTGTGAACCAAGCTACCTCCATGCATCCCTCCAAATCTCCCAGTATTGCAAGCAAGACAGAGCTTAATCCATCTTGCAGTGTCTTTCTGTGTCCTAGAGGTGATGACAGTCACGTTGTGAATTACCATTGCAGAAGGTGGTATGGGTAGACTTTCTTCTAGAAGCACATCCCACACTCCGGGTGCCCTTCTGCTTTTTAATCTGCTTCTGACCTTGCCATGGCAGGACAGACTGAAAATGGAGACGATTCAAGCAAAACTGCAGCACTGTTTAAGAGAAGGGCAGCAGAAGCCTTGAAAGAGTTAAGTGATGCACCCATTTTTTTCCCAGGCATTATGAAACATTGGACAGGCAGGCAACATTTCAAACTCTACAATGAAAACTCTTCAACACAGCAGTGTGGGGTCCCTGTTATTTCAGTATTTGGCATAAATAAGCAAAGAAATAAGTAACAGATGTGCTTAAAAATGATCAATTATGTTAAAAAGAGAAAAGGCACAAAAAGCTTACTATTTACATAATGTTTTCAGTTTTCTGCATGAAATCCTACTTCTCAGAATTCTGTGTTCAATGGAACACGACTCATTTTCAAATAGCAGTTGAAAGAACCCAAAACAACCAACCAAAACAAAACAGAGTCCTGTGTTTTCAGTATAGTAGCAGGGAGAAAACACACAATCAGCTGATTTTTTTTTTTTTAAATTCAGATGCTCTAACACATAATGGTTCACAAGGAGTCTGTTCTCTTACCTTGGCCCCAAACCACCACCCACAACAAAACAGATGCCTGTGTTTTCAGCAGAGTAGCAGGGAGAAAACACACAATCAGCGGATTTTTTTTTTTTAAATTCAGATGCTCTAACACATAACGGCTCACAAGGAGTCTGTTCTCTTACCTTGGGGA
>WBNH01001596.1:110730-123097 GCA_013401255.1 Urocolius indicus | reverse complement strand
ATGCTTCCTTCAGCAACCAACCAACTTTAAGCAATGAGTACTATCACTCCTGGATTCTTCTCAGGAAGGGGTGGGGGGGGGGGGGAAAGAGATTCTATTCTGTTGCCTGTGGTAGCAAATTGATCCACTCTAGGGATTTCCATTTTGCCAGATGTCTTGAAAATGAATTACAGTCCCTCCTAATTCACATGAATTAGCATTTTCCTGCTCAGATGATCTGCAAATTCATTACCCTGTTCAGAGACACACAAAGCTACTAAGTGTATTTGATTTACAAGACAATTTCCAATAAATAGCTTTCTACCATTCACTCCACCCTTTATGTCCACTGAACAATGACTGATAGCAGCTGGGACACACGTGACTGTTTGGAAGGCTTTTCCAGATTCATGTGCCAGAGGAAACACACTAATACTAACTTCATTTATCTTCAGCACCATTTCACATAAGAAATCCAAGAAAGCACTATATAAAGTCAGATCCTGATAACTCTCCACACAGTCAAATGTCACCAGATGCTCACCTGTTCATCTGTAAGTTCTCTGGTCCGTTAAGATCCAGGGCTTATATGCACACAAGCATCACAATCCACAGGTAGACAGCACCTGCCTTCTTTCCCTCCATAGCACTGACACCCCATAACTTGGGGCTGATAGACAATTCCAGTCCCGTTGGGACACTGCAGCTGCTGCCTAGGAATGCTTAACCAAGCTTCAGCTCCACACTTGTTGCTTGCCAGAATTTTCATGGACCCAGGCTCTGTGTCCCACCTGCTGTATAGGCCAAGCTTAGGTGAGAAAGGTTTTGAAATTCACTTGGAAAAACAGCCTAGCTTTTGTATATAAAAGCTATATATCATTGTCTTGTCTAAATGTCAATTACTGTCATAGCCCACGGGCAGAGTGGCAGCACAGTGGCAGAGCATCTGGAGTACTCCCCCGTTTCATTCTCAGAAACTTGTGAGAGATAGCAAGACAGCAAAATGGCCAATCTACACAAAACTGAGCAAATCCAGAGTTAACATGCTGTGCTGAATCAGCTATTAAATGACAGATGCATCTGACTCCTGCTCAATTATCCAGCCTGGTCACCTTAGTGAACTAGGCAATTTCACACCTGCAGGTACTGTCTGTTTTCACCTAAGCTTTTGCAGAAAACTTTTTTAAGTGTATACAGCACAGTTCAGCTCACATCAGAGCTCCATAGTGCTGCGCTTCTTCCACTCTTACCCAAGCTACTAGGCAACTTAAACAGAACAAGTTAAAAAACTCTGTAGGAAACCCTTTCTGGCAGTTGCAAACACTCCAGTCTAAGCCACATTCACAGTACACGGGAGCAGGGAAACAACTTTACAGACTCTGTGGCAAGTGTTCTTTAACTATTTTTGAAAAACAAAACTCAGTCCTCACCAGCAACAGAAGGTTTCTCTTACAAGGCCCTACTTCTTTAAAACATGTTTCATGTAACAGAATGGGTGACAATTCAATTTACTTTCTGTGACAGTTTCAATGTAGTAGGCAGTTAACTTAAGTAGTCTTCTAAACACTTCCAATGACAAAAATAGATTCAGACAGAGAAACATCTGGGTCTCATTTACAGGTTACTCTGTTACCAGATTTGATTTGATGCGCTTGGCTATACACCACACAGGTTTTCAATCTCCTGAACTGAGAGGTTTCATATGCATTCTTGTTTCTTGCTTAGCTCAAGAACTCATCTACCTGAAACATTTCTTAAACTATTTCAGCAACAGATTTCCACAGGTAGAGAAAATGCTACAGCAATTTAAAAAACTGTAAATAGTGCTGCAGAAGATAGGCCATGCAGATTGACATTGTGAACAGAGTTTCAGGCAGAAAAACTGAACCTGTATCTGTCAAGAAACAAGCTGAAAACAAAGCTTCTTACTAGGAGAATACAGGACAGGAAAAAACGTAGAATGCAACTGTGAGAGGGAATAAAATGTAAGAGGAAAACTAAACAAGTTTGCACTTTCCCTGAAGTTACAGTAAACATCAGATTGCTTTTCCAGGATCTTTACACCAGCACTTCTCGGAAAAACAGTAACAGGCAGCAAAGCCGTGCTATTATTTGTTGGTGTGAAAACATAATTTGAAGTAGAGCAAGTACGACAGCGTAAGTTCACAGAGGGGAAAAGAGGAAGGAAACTCAGCAAACAGCATGTCTCAAACTGCAGAACTCCCTGTGCTGCTGAACTTCTAAGCGGATAGAGAGATTTTACTCAAAAGATTGCACAGATCAGGGTCTACAGTGATAAAACACCATCATGACCATGAGGTACTGCAAAAGGATTCCAACATTTCAAAACATGCAGATCTTTTTATTCAGAGTTATAGAACTGTTTAGCTCGGAATAGATTATATCCAACCATTAAGCCTCAGGAGATCTTATCAATAAAATGCTTAAAACATTGTTAAGTTACTCAGCAAACCACAGCTCAAATCATTATTACATTAAGCCTTAGCACTCAGTGAAACTTCTGCTTTGCAGTAAGGAAGCTGTAAGAATTGTACTTAGAGCTGACACCAGAAAAACCTTCCTAAAGGCAGTAGGAAGCATTCAATTGATTTCAGACAAGCAGTAGATGAAATAAGCTTGACAATATTGTTTCTTCTGTCTGGGAAAAAGCCATATTCATGAACCATACATCCAAAAAAGCTGAAAACAGATGCTGGGAAGCAGTAAAGAAAGTAAGCACACACAAGCCTTGAACTTTACAACCTCCTGAAAGAGATTAGCACTGCCAGTGAATCCAGAGTGCCAACAGCCCATAAAACATTTTCCAGTTTTTAAATGAAATGTACTTGGAAACAGAATAAGCGCAGAAGCTCCTACTTCCAAGCAGCCTGTGTGGCTAAATGCTGCAAAGGAGAGAGAAAGTGGCAGTTTAAAGAGAGGAGTAGAACATGTCATGGTGTAATTCCCAACACCAGGACTCTCTTCCAGGAATTCCCATCACTGCAGATGTTCTTCCAGTTCTTCTGGGGGCTATCTACCCCCATTTCTCCCACCTGCATGGTCCCCACAGTTCAGCTGGCATGCAGCAAGTCTCAGAACACTTCCCAGCCTACATAGTACAGATCAACTCATTGAGCTCAATTTCCTGCCCACTTTGGACTCACTAGAATGATACATTCCCAGTGTCTAGGAAAAAAAAAAAATCTTTCTTCTAGCAATGCATCTCATTATCATCCTTTAAGGGTGTGCAGAAAGTATCACCTCCAATTCTTAAGAGCCCCACAGTCTGTGCTGGAACACAAAGTGCCTCAAAGAGATGTCAAATCTGTGTGTTGCTTTCCAGTGAGCCCTTTGCCTCATTACTCACCTTTTCAACTTACTTGACAGTAATCAAGACTTCAGTGCAAAGAAAGAAATTGACTCTAGATAGGTGGGAGCCAGCACACTCAGATGCTTATTTAGAATTGTGTTTTGTTTCTTCATAAACTTCCCATAGGCATATTAACATCTAGCTGAAATTTACCTTCACTCCTAGCCATCACCTCAATATCTGTTTGGTACACAAAACCAAAAGCTCAGGCTCTGAGATGCAGTTAGTGGAGTACTCTACCTTCAGATGGTTTTCTTCACGCAAAGGAGTGCTGTGAAGTGTCAGTTCTCTAGTCTTATTTCTCCATTGAGAACTGCAAGAACATCTCACAAGAGTATTCACAAATGATACTCCACAGAGACCTTTCCAACATCTCATAGATGTTTGACTTGTGCTTACTGTCCAACAGTACCATGACAAAGCCAGACAATTCAGTATGTACTATTTCCTAAACATCAGTCGTTTGAATAAGTACAATAGTCCCACTACTCAAACTGAATGTTGTGACACTTAGACATCAATGACATCTCATCCTTGAGTACCAAACCAGACGTCTTCTGCCTGCCAACTGTCTTCTGCTCTGAAGAGCAAGGGCTCTTTCACACCCTCAGTTGGAGTCTGTACTAGAAGTCATGTCACAATAGGAAGGTCTGCAGAGCAACCTCATTTAGCCTGGCACCATGTCCATACAAATACCTAGACAATTGCTAAGAAAAAACATGACTTCATGATACAGTAGTATATACTCTAATATGCCCCCAGTTTCTAGGCTTAAAACCTAGCTGTGATATTTTGAGAAGTACAATTTCATATGGTTTGTTCTGTCACCAGATCTCCTCCATCCCCAGTAAGGGTTGGAAGGAACTTCAAAAGATGATCTAGGATGCTATTGGGAAATTTCAGGTAAATTCCACTTCACCACTTCTTCAACAGCAAGGGAGAAGACATGCTTCAAAAACTTCACAATTTCACTTCTTCACTATACATCTTTGCTGTCACTTAACACCAGTATCAGACGTTTTAAAGTAGGCACACAACACAAGCAAACCAATATCACTCTTAGTTAAGAAGAAAGGGATGACCACTAGAAGAGAGGCAAGATGATTTACTATGAGACAGCAAATATAGTTTAGTTGGGGTTTTTTAAAAACTAAAATTAATAGTCCCTCCACAACCACAAAACATAAAAGAAAATAATTCTTCAGCTTTTGCAGTGCTACAAGCAGAACTACGTCTCTTATTACTACTGCCACCACCAAAGTGATCATCTTTCCTAGCTTTGATCTACCTAGCACAGGTGAGCATCACCTCTGACTGATTGGTCTGGACCAGTTAAGTTTTTCTTGAAGAGTGGGAAAACAAACACACACTTGAGGTTTTTTCACATTGTGCTTACAAACCAAGAGATGATGTCTTTGCTCATAGTTTGCTTTCTAAGGCAGGGAGGAAAGCCAAGTGTAGTGATGGATAAATGCATTTCATACTATTTGTGTAACAGAACACCCTTTAAATAAAAAGGAAACTGAGGATGTGGCCAACTTCCCCCTGTAGAACAGCTCCACGTATATACACTTATCACCCAATCACTAAAAACAGTTGCTACGAAACATAGCTAGGACAAATCCTGTAACATGTATTTCTTCCTTTTTTGGCTGACCAACAGCAACACATTGCTGAAGACCCACTGAAGTTTCTGCTCAGCAGCTGCTTTGAACTGAGCAGTGAGGACAGGAACAAAATCTCTTATTCAAATCACAGAGATTATGAAAGGTTAATCCTCCTGACGCTGGCAACACAGACAACTCTGTCAGGCGACCTGGTTCCCCAACCAAGAGGTGAACACTAATCCAAGCTGCCTCCTCTCTTTAATATTCTGTTGCAGCCTTCACTTGTTTTACTAAAAAAGCTTGGATGCAACATACTGTAGCGAATCACTATGTTTGTGACTATCTCTTGGAAGACACATTCTGTTAGACTGTGCTTCGGTCACTTTGTTTTAAAGGAGTTCCCTGTAGGTTACAGATTTCTCCTGAACTTTTAAATATCTTCTCATTAGAAGAGATCCTGCATCTGTGTCTGATTAGGACATTGAAAAAAAAAAACAAAAACTCCATCAAATCTTTTGTAATTGTTAGACACAGAGGACTAATACTACTGGGCAGAGAATAAAGGAGGCTTCCAATTTTCAGTGCCATATATTAGCCTTCTTTCAAGTTCTGTACTGTTCAGAAATACGTTATTTTAAGTTAGTGGAAATGCCTTAATTGAAGAAGGGAACAAAACCCACACCACTTAATTTTACACAAAACAGACTTCAACTCAATCCTATCTGTCAAAGACTAAGGAAATAAGCATAATGAAAGCCATATCCTTGCACCAGAAGGCAGGAAAAGAGACAGACTGATAACATATTAAGTCTGCTAGGAGACAGTCTGAGTTGCAAGTCTGAGCCAGTAAACTGACTTTGCTAACAAACCAATAGTTCAACTAGTTTATAGGAAAAGCTACAGTGGGGGGGGGGGGAAACCAAAGAGCAAAAATAATTCTTTTTTTTAAAAACGGAATCAAAAAACTTTAATAGAGAAATCAGATGAGTGGGAAAAGTGGGTTTTGGTGAGGTTACATACTGTGTCTGAGGTGTAGCTGAATATGCTTCCTGTCTTTTACTTTGAAAATATAGTATTACAGGTAAAAGCCACTTAAATGACTAGAATCCTGCCACAGTTACTGGGTCAAATCACACAGCCTGGCCACCGTGAAAGTAATAGTTGCCAGAAGACACAAATACTCCAGTACCAAACAAAGAAGAAAAAGCAGGACAGAAAAAAACAATTGGTGTGCTTTTCCTTTGGCTGGCATGTGCTTCTCTTCTCAGCCAACAAAAACACCGAAGCCATCTGTATAGCTTTCCAAATGACTCAAGTTTCTACACTCCCTTTTCAGATTTCATTTAAACAAGATGCACCCTGGAACAAGAGCTGCTGACTAACCACACCAGAAGTGATTCCCACCTAATCACAGCCTTGGTATATTTTTTCATAGTTTCGATTTAAGTTACAGGATTGCAAGCAATCAGCCAACTGGAACACAGCGACTTGTCAAGCAGGACTGAGCACAAGCTTGCCCTGAAAGGCACTGTGCTAAAAACTGACACTAACAAATATCACTGTTCAGCTTCAAAAGTCTAGCAAATTAACCAAAAAAGAAGCTCAAAACAACAGCATGTTTGTGGTAGATTCAGCCACTTTTTTTTTTTTTTTAAAGCAAAAACATCCCACCATGCTACAGCAAATTATAAACATTCAGGAAAAACTGCTCCTGTGTTTTCCCGCACCAAATAATGAAGCAGGATTGGTCTAGTCTGAAAAACAGTTTTAATGAAAATATTACTATTGTGTTTGTTATATATTGCCTTGCTTGAGTTTACAAACCAGAAAGAAAAATATATTATCTAGGAGACAGAAATATGCTGATCCTGAGCACCAGAAAAGTGTAAAAAAAACACAACTGTTTAGGATACGAGTTAAGGTGCAACTGGATGAGACTCCCAGGCAGGAATGGGAGATCCAACAGAACACTGCAGACTTAACTCTTTGGCAGCCCAAATTTGCTCTTACTGTTCACAAACTTTTCAAACAACATTGGTCCCTNATGGGTTTTTAAAGAATAGTTGGTAAAGAGATAATATGTTTTACAAAATTCAGCCTAGAGACTCATCCCTCAGCAAGTGCATGATTTTTAACTTCATCTGGGAGAAGCAGCCAAATGGCTGCTTCACTTATGTCAGTTTTACGGTACCTGAAGAAGATCCATCTCCCAAGCACATTAGCATTCTCCTGACAATACTTCTGTTTTGATATAGTGTGTACAAAGAATTGAAACACAAACAGATCTTACTAATGAGAAGAATTATGCTCAACGCTGTTGTTCTGCAACCCATGGCCTTTGCTTGCATTTGGGCCTCTATAAAAATTAAAGTGAAATTCCACCAGACTAAAGGTCATTCAAATCAAAATCATTAACTAAAATAAAGAGCCTTAGGTAACAAGTGAGCATGAGCAAGTTCTCCCACATATAGCTTCATTTTTTTATTATTAAAATTTATAACTAAGCAAGATGCTGCATCAAAATCTTACTTTAATATACAATTTGTCTACAGCAAGAAGTTGTCAGAGCAGTAACTCACATCATAACGAAGTTAGTGCTGTGTGGAACATAAGGGCCCTCCAAGGTAACCAACGCTAACATTGGTTCTCCTATGACCACTCAAACCATTCAAAATCATTCCTGACTTTCAGCCTACACTTTAATTAATGCCACAGTTATACCATCTAAACCTTATGGCAACACATCCTCTACCTTAATGTTTCTCCTCATTCCATGTTTAATTTCCTGATGTTCTTAACAGACAGAAGTCATAGATCCCATCAGTTTTCTTATCAGAACCATAGTTCTGAGTCATAGGGACTCCCCGCCATCTCTCCTTTCACACACTTTCGCCTTCTTCAGAAATTATTATAATTTGCCTTTAAGTGCGTAGCTCTTTTACATAATATCAACTCATTTTCACTGTCATGGTCCTCGAGGTCACTGGATCCTTCACGTGTTCTATTTTTCTGCTTCTAAATCAATTGTGCTGTTTGAACCTGTCTTAAAGACAATTTTGATACACACATTCCTTTCTTTCCATGCCACAAGCAGGCAACATCTACCTGCTTCTCCCACCAGTCTTTGCAATGCTACTGTCTTCTGCTTCAGTCAGTTCCTTCCACACTTAAAATAGTTTTTGTCAGTTTCAGCTTCCTTCAAAAATACATAAATGTCTGCTATGGTCATTTGCAAGATACTACAGATGTTTCTAGATGAAAGCATGCAAGTGTTTGGACAAGAGGTTAGCCCAGTACAATCTTCTTCTCACAAACCCATGCATTTTATACTCGACAACCTTCCACACTGCTTCCACCTGTCTAAAGTTTTTATGATTCTCCTATTAAAATTCATTTTAACCTTGCATGTTATCACAGTTTTGCCTTTGCTAGACTGTATTACTCACATTTAATCACCCATGCCCTTCCTTCCAACACACAGAAAGCACCTTCTCATTAGCCTGTTAGGTGATGCCACTGCTTGCCTACAGCAGTAGTTAAATCTCTGCTAAGAGTGCAGATTTCAAGAGTTGCATGTTTTGGCACTCTGAACTACAGATTACCAAACTCAAATTGAAGGCATCAAAAGTTTTGCTCCCATACCACATACCTATGTATCATTTTCAGTGTCATCCCCATAAGAAACAACTCCTTATAGCTCAGGGATCATATCCAGACCATCTTTACTCAGTTCCCTGTCTCTATGCACAGCAGTCCTATTCCTTCCTTTGTGAGACTGGTTGTTTCTCCTTTTCACGTGATCAAAGCACCTTCTGTTACCTGTTTTAATAACCTTTGTAAGATACCACCTTTCTGCTGAGGTGGAAGCCCCTGTCTTATTCCTGGACCTCCTGATCCTCAAGGTATTTCTTCCTTTACAAACTGATTTTTTGCCCACACCTCTCAGAGGTTCTGTGTTTGCTCACCATATCCTGACGCAACGGTCAGGTGAATCATCAGCTCTGGGGTCATTTCCTAGGTGGAGCCTTTTCTGTTATTTGAGATACTAATATTTACACCTGTAGCTTTGCTGAATTTCATGCCTTTTTCCATATCCAAACTCATTGCTTCAGCACAAAGCTTCTTCAATTTCTCTAGAGTCTTGACAGCTGCTAGGCCACACATTTACATGTTAAACTTAACCTAGTTTAAGTTGTGATCACCCAAACAAAGTTCACTTCTATGTCCAGCTTCCCTGCTTTTTAACTCATGTCTACAGTTAACTCCACCAATTTTATAGCTTCAGTCACTATCTGACAATGAAACTGACAGATAACACAGCTCTTTGTACCTTGCCATTACCAACAGTGTTCACTGTCTGGTGTGGGGAGTCAGTCTCTCATAGTGCTAATACCCACAAGTACTTTTCTCTAAACATACTACAAGATTTCTACCCACATTTAAATCCTGGACTATCTGCAGCAGATCTCTTGAACTATCACAGGAAAATCTCTTATCAGCTCTTCCCAAAGTAATTTCAGCCCAGCTGGTTCTCTTTTATCCACATTAATGCTGCTTTAGAATTTTACACCACTAACACAGTGGAATTTCCCCAGTCACCTTTATTCCTCTGTTTCCAGAGCAGGGCACCCCCTTCAGCATCTCTTCACTTCATAACTCCTCATGGCTCCTGGTAACCTTTAAGGGCTAACTCCAATATTACTCCAACAGCCCCCTTCCCACCACTTTACTCACAAGCTTCCCACTTCGGTTTATAACACTAATGTGTTTGCACCATCTTGGAAACAAACTAAAAACTTATCATTAAAATGCTTTTCACTGTTTACTTCATACAACTGTTATTACTTGTCATTTCACAATCATGTAACCCCTATTTCACCAGTTCCATCCTCATAGTCTGATGAAATAAAAAAAAAACCACACATAGACCCCATCAAGCATGCACAGGGTTAACTCACACATATTCAGACTTCTGTCATGTGCTGCTCTGCACCAATAAAGCCTAAACAGATTTCTATGTCTTTGACTCAGGTGTCAGAAATGTACAGATCAGTAACTTCAAACTCAAGTTTACAATAGACGTAAAAGGTTTGCCAGTAGAGCTCTGTTGAATCACACTCCTCCTACCTTGGTGAAGTGTAACAAAACACTGATTTAACACTGCAATATGGTAAGTCATGCCATGTATTGATTTCTTTTTAATCATGGAAAAATATGTAAACACTTCTCACTACAAGCAGATTAGTCACACACCTCCACTCAAGTAACAGACATTATCAAACTTAGTTTTTCCCAATTCTTAAGTACTGGAAGAGAAAGGAGTACAAATTTCTTAATACTTTCTCCAATCTAAGGAAAAGCATACCAACTTTTGCTGTGGTGATGCTGAACCAAAAAAAAAAAACCAGTGTAGTCTAAAATGCATAAATTTGTTTCAGATTATGATAATTAACAGAGTGTCTGACAAGAAGTGCGGAAAATTCTTCACAAATTTTAATTTATAATCTCATCCTTTTCTAGAAGACTCTCAGTTGTTATACTAGAAAATACCATGTCCTACAGAGGGTCATATTCAATGATTACAACAATCCATTCCAGCCTTATAACTATAGAGTTTCTAAGCAGTTAATCCCCTCAAAAAAAATCTCTGAGTAAAATGGAGCACACACAGACTCCACTTACTTAATTTGGTATGTGAAAATCTAATAAAATTTTGCACATGCAGCAAGTTACGCCAGGTAAAAAAGGCTGAAATAGAATTACTGTTTAACAACCATTTTTCCCTCCTCAGCAATCCATGTCCATGTTGCATACCAAATTCAAGCCACATGCTACAAGTTTAAGTTCAGATAATGAGTTCAAAGTTGAGAGATGTTTGAACCAGAAAATAATAAGAATTAATTTTGTTAAAAAAACATTATTTAATCAAAAAATGAAGGCAGTCTCAGCTTCCTAGTAATGTATGGCCTCTCAAGAGTCTCAAACAGGAGCCGCATGAAGTGCGCCTTCCATAAATGCCACATGATCTTCTGAAGAACACCACTTGTTTGTCTTTAAAGATATACTATGATGAAGGCTAACTCATGAAATTGGGAAGACAAACAAAATAGTGATGACACAATTTTCTAAAACGTGTGTAGTAGTTTATTACTCAGCAGTCAAATTCCTTCCTCACTCAAAGCTGGTAAGCCACCTTGGCATCATCTCATTTAGCCTCCAGTAGTCCTGGCCCTATAGGAAAAAGTAATTTATAAGAGTACCACAGTCTTGTAGATCTCCAGTGTGTAACTGCAACCATAACACTCCACAGGGACTTCATTTGTGAAGGACTGTGGTTGCTGCTACAGAAAGAATGTGTGACAACTAAATATGAATCATCATGTAAGTACTGAAAGTCTGAAGTCTCTAGACGATTCCTGGAAACACATTCTAAAGTTTATACGAGCCCTTAGGAAAGAAAAATGTCTCAGAAGATTTCTCTATAGAAATTTAACTGTCTACGTACTCATGTAGATATACATTTATTCCTTGGAAACTGCTATGTTTTCTAAGCAGAGATTTATCTATAACAAAGCTTAAGGGAAATATGACATGAGTTTCTTCATCCCTTGCCTTTCTATCACTACCTGATCATATGGAATGGTTTTGAAATATCCTTAAAGCATATTTCCAAGTAATTAAAAAAAAAGCAAAACCAAATACAAAACTCTGAAATAACTCAGTTTACACAGCAACCTTTGAACAATCTGGTCAAGGATTTGGTGGTAAAAAAAATATCTTCTTAGAACAGCAGAATCACAGAACAGCAGGAGTTTGAAGAGACCTTTAGAGATCATGTAGTCCAACACTCATGCGAAAGCAGGTCGACCTAGATCAGGTCACACAGGAACATATCCAGGCAGAAGGAGGCTTCACACCATCCCTGGGCAGCCTGGGCCAGGGCTCCTTCACCTCAGTAGTGAAATAGTTTTTCATTATGTTTAAATGGAATTTTTTGTGTTCCAGCTTCTTCACATTACTCCTTGTCCTGTTGCTAGATACTGTAGAAAAAAGGGATGTCCCAGCCTCATGATACCCACCATTTACATATTTATAACTATTAATGAGATCCCCCTGTAGCCTCCTCCAGGCTGAACAGCCCCAGTTCCCACAGCCATTCCTCATAAGGAAGATGCTCCAGTCCTCTGATCATCTTGGTGACCCTGCACTGTACTCTCTCCAGCAGTTCTCTGTCTTAAGCTGGGGAGCCCAGAACTGGACACAGGACTCCAGATGAGGCCTCAGGAGGGCAGAGTAGAGAGGGAGCAGAACCTCCCTCGACCTGCTGGCCACACTCTTCTTGATGCATCCCAGGCTGCCATTGCCCTGTTTTGCCACAACAACACATTGCTGGCTCATGGTTAGTTTGATG
>WBNH01001596.1:98833-110356 GCA_013401255.1 Urocolius indicus | reverse complement strand
CATGATTGTTCAAAAATGATGGAGAGAGGCTTAGCAATCGCATCAGCCAGCTCACTCAGCACTCTAGGATGCATCCCATCAGGACCCATTGACTTATGAGCCTTAGGCTTGGCCAACAAGTCTTTAACCTCTTCGTCTTTCACCCAGGACAAGTCCTCTGCTGTCCACACCATCCTACTATCCTGGCTGGACCGGGCTTCTTGAGGGCTGGCCTTGGCTATAAAGACTGAAGCAAAGAAGGCATTCAGTACTTCGGCCTTCTCTGCATCCTCAGTCACTAAGGAACCCTCTGTGTTCAGCAGTGGGTCCACATACCCTCTCATCTTCCTTTTGCTGTTAATGTACCTGAAAATCCTCTTCTTTTCCTTTACTTTGCTGGCCTTCTTGTGATACTCAGAATGACAACAGTCAGTAAACAGCAGAATAAAGTTCCCCATGCTTTAAGTTTACAGATTGCCTGGCCTCAACCAGGTATCCATTGGCATAAAGAATGAGATAAATCTATGACAACTTCGAAAATTTTGACAAGCCAAGAAAGGTGGCCAGGGAAAAGCCCTATGAAGGATAAGAAACAGTTCATTTTCATCAGCACACAAAGCTCCAAATCGGTGCCTGAATGTGGGGGCTTGCTCTGTGTGCACAGCACTACTACCTACCCTGCTCCTCAGCTCAAGTGCTGTCCTGCTACACCTGAGCAGACTGAATCGCTGGTGGCACAAAGTTACAAAATTGCCAGACAGCAGGACAACACCTGAAAGTAGGATAAGCAACATTTGTCTGTTCCCAAGTCAAGCAACCATCTCCCAGCTTGTTATATTGCGAACAAAAGCCCTATACCATCCTCCAGAACAGGGCTCAAGTGAGGCAGTCCTTCCAGCAGCTCACTTCGCTTTATTCAAGCATGCCTGCACTCCTGCTACGGGGCCTGAGCCACTGTGCTGTATAAAAGCTTAAAAGAATGAAGAGTTTAGCAGGCCATCATACTCAGCTCCAGACTCAAACGCCTTTCTCTGGAAAGGCCAACAAAGATCACAGCAGGCTGGTTATATGCTGGATAATTCATCTAGACAGAGGGATGACCCAAGAAGTCTTTCAGCACGCAAGGTTTTTTTATGTGGTATTTCTTAAGCTGTGTATTACTACTTTGGCCTAAGCTGAAAAAACAAGTATTGAGTGTGCCAACACTCAAAAGTGTAATTCTGCACTTATTTTATATCTAATAATTACGTCTCCCTAACAGAAACGATAGAGTCTGTTTAGCAGTGCATTTAGCTGTAAAGAATTAAGAGAGTTAAGCCACAGGAGCTTTAAGTAATAAGGTTAAAACCAGTATTCCTTAAAGGGACACTGTCAAGGCTGGAAGCCAAACTTGTTTTAAAACTCACCAACAGTTTTAGGACACAGATTATCTTGAACAAGACACCTCCTCTTATTCCCCATCAGACATGCCATCCCAGTCCAATTCACTTTAAATACACGATGTTTAACTAGAGGTCTGAGGTCAACACAAAGTTGTTGAAAGATCATAACTTCTTCAAGTTTCTAAATACCTCAACTTTCCAAATACAGGCAAGGAAAAAAGAGAACAAAATCTATTTTTTAATCCCGTTAACACAGTTTCTAACCTACACACCTTGTCCAGCAACTTTAAGACTCATACAAATTGAAGCCTGTCTAGCAAAAGTACATCCTGCAAACAAAGCAGGTGAGGTTTATATACACCTGGCAACACCTCCATTTGATTTTCCTTCAGTACAGGATTTCCCTAAATTGAAGGCCTCTGACCACATGCTTCCATGTTGAATGTAGATACTCAAGTGCCTTAGAATTCTTTCAAATGCCATGCCAGCTCACCTGACAAATGGATGAATACTTTGACACTCAAGAGCAGCGAGCTAGAAGGAACATAAACTGAGTCACAATGATTAGCTGCCAGCATTTATTTTCATTTTTCAGATATCCTCACCAGAAAGGCAGCATATCTGCCAGCACCATTCTCCAATTCTTTGCCACTTTCCACACCAGCAAAGCATGAATTCATGCCATAATGTGGTGCTTATAAAGTTCAACCAACATCAGTCAAAAGAATTCCCTGTCTGAGGACTTGTCATCATCAAACTTGATCCCATAGCCACAGTTGGTCTTCATGCTGCACAAGAAGGAAAAGGTCACTAATATCTGTAGGTACTCAGTGTGTTATATGGGGAAAATAAAAGGACAAGAAAAAAAGAAAGATTAAAATCCTAGTGAAGGAGGGCAGGCATCTCTGCTTTTTGTGAGAACCTCACAACTAAACCTCACTTGCATCTTTTCATTAAACTATCAACCAGAGGTTTCTGCATTTAATTTTTTTTGACAAGTAATTCTGGATTAAATTGGAAGCTTTCTTCCTAGGTGAACTAGATATACAGATGTCCATAACGTATTTCATAATGCATTTAACCTGTGAACTCATCACAGTATTAGTCATATAAAGACAAAACCAGGGAAACACTGGAGAGTTCATATGCCTACCACAATGTCTCCAGTTCTTTTAAAACTCCTAAATAACTTCCAACTCAAAAACTATTTAACAGGAGCAGAATTATCTTGGATTCCCACTACAATTTACTTCCACAATTATTTAAAAGTAACCTGCAGTAGTTGTGATAGAATAAAACACAACATGGATTGTTCAAGGAGAATCCCAAGCAATAAACAAAGGACAGTTCAGGGACGGTTAACTTCATAAAGCTGAGGACAGTTATTAGAAAATTGACTGAGAAGGATAAATTTGAACCAAAACTGAGATATCAGATGCAAGAATCTTTTATTAAGAGTTTTCTAGGGGACTAAGAAGCCACTGCTTCCCAAGCAAGCACAGTTGAAACACATTGCACCCCAAAGAGATATAAGCCATAGTACAAGAAATGAACAGTATCAACACAGGCTGGGTGGCTCTGGGTGTCAGAATTTTGACACAGGCAAAAGCAAGAGGGTTAAACTTTTAGAAAAAGAAAAATCTTCATTATATTAGAGAAAAAAAAACACACCAAGGAGGATATTGCCCTCCCATCCCATTATCTGACTTAACTGCTACCAGTGAGGAAGCAACAAGTATCCAACAAATATTTACCTCATGCTTGTGGAAAGGCAAGTACCTGTGAGATCAGGTACTTTCCAGACCATCAATAAGTGAGGATGACATAAATATCCAGAATGCAAACAATAAAAATCAGAAGGTCAAGATAACCACTGCTCAAGATATCAGTGAAGAAGTCTGTAGCCAAGTGACATTTGCTTTATAAATGCATCCAGAGAGATCAGAACACAGGCTCTAAGGAGAAAAAAAGACCACAACACTCAAGGTCACACTCAGGGCACACTTGCAGGACACATACCTACAGATCCCTGGGAACACCATGCAAAACCATCTCAGGAGTTGAAGTTCTGACAAAATTATGCCTACAATTCAATATCTATTTGGAAAGACTGATCTAAATTGTACAGATTTAAC
This sequence comes from Urocolius indicus, assembly GCA_013401255.1. Lineage (NCBI taxonomy): Eukaryota > Metazoa > Chordata > Aves > Coliiformes > Coliidae > Urocolius > Urocolius indicus. Next base: position 106,860 of record WBNH01001596.1, on the reverse strand, counting down.
AGAGACAATTTTGAGACATCTGACGTACCAGTGCAGGATAGTTTTATTAATGTGTAAAATTACTGTCATGGTTTAGGCAAGGAGTTGCTTTTGCTTGGTAATGGAGGGAGCAGGTTGCAGTGAAGACCCGGTAAAAAGTTTTTGGACTCTCCCCCGGATCTTGGGTTCAGACCCACCCCCCGGCCCGGCTGGGCCAATCTGGCGCCTTGGTGATCACTGTTTGGGGACAGGAATTTGAAGTGCTTGGCTGGAGGTGTAAGGGTGGTACAAGCCAGAGGTGACCACGCAGACCCCACAGTCAGAGAAGGAGGAAGGAAGGAGGAGCACCAGACCAGAGACCCCTCTGTAAGCCGTGGTGAGAATGCAGCTGTGCCCCTGCACCCTATGGATGACGATGGCAGAAATGAGAGCCAGCAGCAGCAGCAGCTCCATGTGAGTGCGCCCGGACTGGCAGAGACTGTGTATGGGGGGCGGCCATGGGGCAGGCTGTGCTGGAGAGCCTGTGCGCCGCAGAGCAACCCCACACGAGGGGCAGAGAGGAGCAGCAACATTTGGGATACAGGCACGTCGGAGCAGCCCGTGCAGGGCTGCCGTGTGTGTGAGGTACCCCATGGACTTTCAGGGAGGACTGGTGCAGAACCCACTTGCCCTGAGGTTAGACAAACGGCAGAAGCCACCAGGAACGGACTGACTGAAACCCCCACTCCCTGCCCCCCTGGGCCGTTCAGGAGGGATGAAGGTATAAAACACCAGGATCAGGGCTCTGAGCCTGGGAAGAGGGGAGGAGTGGGGAGCAGGTGGTCTTAAAGGGCTGGTCGGACTCTTCATCTCTGTACCATTCTGTGTTGTTTTGTTTTGCTTCTGTTTGGGGGTTTTATGTTTTAGTTGGCATTAAATTATTTTCTGTTTTCTTCCCCAAGCCGAGTAGCCTGGTCTGTTTTGTCCTGCACCTTAAGCAGCAACTAAGCTCTCCCTGCCCTTTAGCAATCCTCAGGGTCTTTGGTACTTGAGGCTAATCGTGATCTTTTGTTCCCTGATGGGCCTAAACCAAGACAATGACATTATACAATGGAGAGCCAGTGAAACAAAGTAACAGCCACTGGAGAGACCATTCATGGTTAGTGGGGCTTCCCACACCAAATGATGGTCATGTTTCAATGTTCTTTTCCTCCTAGATTGAATATTGGCCATGTACACAAAACCAAGCAGGACACAGCAGCTGGTGAAGAGGAAAATAATAAAAGCAACATTATGCACAGTAGCCTAGTGAGGATGTCTTAGAAAACAGAAAATCGCTCTGACAACCTGCTAAAAGCAGAGAGGTCTGATCCAAATATCCAGGATATACCTATATGAGTCTTTATCACAGAAGGCATCTGCCAAATTTAACAGGTCACAGTATAGAAAGGAAAACATTATTTCAGCAAAGTCCTTGGCAAAGACTGCTAATACATGTACAGATAAGCAAAGCTGGCAGTAGAAATAAAAGTGATTTTAGTTCTCTATTTAATGATGTTGAGATCAATACAAGAGTATTGAATGCAATTTTCATTTCTAGAAAAAATTGTTCAGTATGGTCAGAAAACAAGGACTGCAATGAAGAGCAAATTCAAGTGCTAAACAGAAACCTTTCAAACTTGCTCTCATACTCTTCCCCACCAAGAAAATGCCAGAGAAGTTTTAACGTAAAAGAAGTTTTAACCAAAGAGGCAGAGCAAATAAAGACTCTCAGGGCGGCTCCCAAACTGTCAGTAAGATCACATAATGAATTATCTGAATGAAAAATTAAATGAGCCAACTACATCTTTACAAATCTCAAATCTAATGCAAAGAAGATTCTTCACTAGCAAACACTCTTTATCTGTCACCATCCAGATTTCTAATGCATTTTATTTTGTTTCAACACTTGACACACCAATAATTTTCATATAGAGAGCTGAATGCAGCCTTATGATCACAGGCCCAGGTTTTTATGGGTGAATCCAATCACCCTTCAGCCACTGGCTAAGTCACACAGTCAAGCATGCATAGTCCAGGACAACTTACTGACACAGGTAGTTGAGGAGCCAAAGAGGAAAGGTGTGCTTCTGTATCTTGTACTGACAAATAAAGAAGGACTGGTCAGGGATGTGATGGTTGAAGGCAGCCTTGGCTGCAGGGACCAACCATGAGATGATGGAATTCAAGATCTTGTGTGGAAGAAGCAGGGCAGCAAGCAAGACCGAGACCCTGGACTCAAGGACAGATGACCTTGGCCTTTTCAAAGATCTTTTTGGAGGAATCTCAAGAGCTAGGCTTCTAGAAGACAGGAGTGCCCAGGAAAGCTGGTTAATCTTCAAGCACCACTTCCTCCCAAGCCCAAGATCAGCGTATCCCCACGAGTAAAAAAATCAGGTAAAGGAGGTAAGAGGCCTGTGTGGATGAATGAAGAGCTTCTGAACCAACACCATTGTAAGAAGGAAGTCTATGGAATGCGGAAAAAGAGACTGGTTGGTTGGGAAGAGTACAGGAATGACATCAGAGTATGCAGGGATGAAACAAGGAAGGATAAAGTTCATTTGGAATTAAACCTGGAAAAGGATGTAAAGGAGAACAAGAAGGCCAAGTACAGCAAAAGGAAGACTTGGGAGAATGTGAGCCCACTGCTGAATGAGAAGAGTGTTCTAGTGACAGAGGATACAGAGAAGGCAGAGCTACTGAATTCAGACTCTACTGCTAGGCTTGGCCCTCAGGAATGCTAGTCTTTGGAGGATAAAGACTGAAAAAAGGAAGACCTTACTTTGGTTGAGGAGGATTGGGTAAAGGATCTTACCAGGCAAACTGGACAGCCACAAATCCATGGGTACCAATGGGATAGACACACATGTGCTGAGGGAGCTGCTGATGTTATTAAGCTACTCTCCATCCTTTTTGGTCGACTGTGAAGCATTGGTAAGATGCCTGAGGACTGGAAGGCAGTCAATGTCACTCAAGCTTTCAGAAAGAGCAAAGAGGATCTGGGAAACTACAGCCGGTCAGCCTCACCTCCATCCCTGGAAAGGTGATGGAACAACTCATCCTGGATGTCAATTATCTTTTCCATCATGTGTTTAACAAGCTATCAGGGGGAGTCAAAATGGATTCACCCGAGGGGAAATCCTGTTTGACCAACTTGATGCCTTCTATGAGGGCATAATTGGCTGGCTAGATGAGGAGAGAGCAGTGGATGTCATCTCCTTTGACTTCAGCAAGGCTTTTAACGCTGTCTCCCAGAACATCCTCATCAGAAAGCTCAGGCAGTGAGGCTTGGACGAGTGGACAGTGAGGTGGATGGAGAGCTGGCTGAATGACAGAGCCCAGAGGGTGGTGATCAATGGCACAGAATCGAGCTGAAGGCCTGTGGCCAGTGGAGTTCCTCAGGGATCAGTTCTGGGGCCAGTCTTGTTCAACATCTTCATCAACCACCCGGATGAGGGGACAGAGTGTACCCTCAGCAAGTTCCCTGATGGCACCAACCTGGGAGGACTGGCTGATTCCCCAGAGGCTGTGCTGCCATTCAGCGAGATCTCGATCGGCTGGAGAGTTGGGTAGAGAGGAACCTCCTGAGGTTCAACAAGGACAAGTGCAGAGTCCTGCATCTGGGGAGGAACAACCCCATGTAACAGCACAGGCTGGGGATTGACCTGCTGGAGAGCAGCTCCTCTGAGAAGGACCGGGGAGTTGTGGTAGACATCAAACTAACCATGAGCCAGCAATGTGCCGTTGTGGTGAAAAAGGCCAATGACATTCTGGGGTGTATCAAGAAATGTGTGGCCAGCAGGTTGAATGAGGTTCTCTCTCTCTGCTCTGCCCTGCTGAGGCCTCATCTGTAGTCCTGTGTCCCCTTCTGGGCTCCCTAGAGCAAGAGAGATGGAATTTCTATAGAGAGTCTATGGAAGGGCCACCAAGATGATGAGGTGATTGGAAAAAATCCCTTTTACAAGGAAAGACTGAGAGATCTAGGTCTGTTTAGCCTGGAGAAGAGAAAAATGAGGAGAGACCTTAACAATCCTTAACAAGTGCAGGTGATGAGATTATGGGGCCAGTCTTTTTTTCTGTAGTGTCTAATGACAGGACAAGGGGTAATGTGCACAAGTTGGGACACAGGAAGTTCCATTTGAACATGAAGAGAAAATTTTTTGCTGTGAGGGAGCCCTGGCACAGGCTGCCCAAGGAGCGTGTGGAGTCTTCTCTGGAGGTTTTCAAAACTCATTCAAACGCGTTACTTTGTGACCCCATTAAGGGGAACCTGCTTTAGCAGACGGCTGGACTAGATGATCTCTAAAGGTCCCTTCCAGCCCCTACCACTCTGTGATTCCTGACTCCAATACTCCAGCTCTTCTGACAAAAATGTCACCAGATAAGCAGGCTTTTCTAACTCTTCAGAGCAACAGCAAGATAAATGGTAGGGGAAAAAAAAAAAAACACACAACATCCCCAACCTTCAGACAACGTCATTTCACACAGCAGTCAACAACTTGAAATTTTGGACTGCAAGACTAGAAGAGATCACCTGACTCACTCTCCTACATACTTCAGGTGGACAGATCTCATAGACACTTCAGATCAGGCCTCGAGACAAATGCAGATTAGACAAAAGCAATGTGACTAAACCAGGAACCATGCACAGGAACGAGGGAAAATCCCCACTGCTAAAGTCCTTGCAGCAGCAAAGCCTTTCAGACATTGATAATAGGAAACAAGACAGGCAAGATACGAGAAAGAGACACACAGGTTTTACCATAACTATCAGATGGATAAGGCAGGTCAAGAAGTTAGGAATACTGAAGACACAGCATAAGCTGTTACAAAGCAGAGAGGCAGAAAACTAGAAGAGAACCATCACCACCTCAAGATAGCAAGGTACAGTTGGGTACAAAGGAAGATGTAGTAGAAGAAAGCAAGCCTCTGGACAGCAATGCAAACAGAGCAAAGGAACCAGTGACAGAGTACCAGTGACCAGGTGACCCAACCTCAACAGGGTCCTCCTCTACTGTGCCCCTTGCAAGCTGTGCTGAGACAGCAGTTGCATCTGTCAGTCAGAAGACAGGAGGGATCAGAAGAAGAAATTTAACTGAGGTCTGAGGTAAAATCAAGAAGAACAGGAAAATCAACAATATAAGATTGAAGTGAAAAACTAGACTGCTTCGCTGGGATTTGTTTTATTTAATATGTGCTATTTTCACAAATACAACACTAAATGCAAACTAATAAAGCAAACTATGCCAAGAGAAGATTATCAGACATAATCCAGACACAGCTGCTCTAACCAGGAGTATATGCAATCTCTTTTGCACTTAAGCAGTGCAATCAAAATACGAAGAAGTCCCCTCTAAAAGCCTCAGCCATGTAAAATTCAGAATTTGTTTTCTCCTTCACTTCCTCTCCCTGCATATTTTCGTGCTCCAAAAGAATCCCTTAATTTGTTCCTGCAACAGCCAGTTACCATTTGCTCACATCACACATCCTCTGAATACTTGCAGGTGAGCCCAGACTCACAGTTCCTCAGATTATGTTTTCAGTCAGGTACCTCTATGGTACATGTAGCTCAGAGACTCTGAAAAACTAAACCAAAAAGAAAAACCAAACCAAATTTGCTCTCTAAAAAGAAAATGTAAAAGAAATCTGCCACTAAACATGAGATCAAGAAGCCATGGTTGCCAGCTGCTCTTTCAGGAAAAGGCAGCACTCAGACATGTTTGGTGTGTGCGCTGTCTTAGATTAGACATTCATTAAAATACTACTAATGAGCATAATTGAAGGGGAAAAAGAAGCAGATCAATGAATTACAACACTGTCTTTCTGGCTGCCAGGCTTCTTGTTACACTGCCACTTCCAGGTTTTTTCCACGTTTCCCTTTATCTGTTAAACTGCAATTCAGAGGCTATTAACAGTGTCCCAATCGGTCTACATTTATTTCACCCTTGGATTTTTTTTTAATCGTCTTTCTTTTTTCATCTCACGTCTACAGCATCCAACCCCTGCGATCTTACATTTCCACCATTTTTAATCAGGGGAAAAAAACTTTTTCAACTTTCATGTTCACAGCTGCACTGCTTCCTCAAGAAGATGAGTTCATTTTGGTGGAAAGGGAAAAGGTAAGAAAAGTATCCTTTTCTTTCTTTCTTTCTTTCTTTCTTTCTTTCTTTCTTTCTTTCTTTCTTTCTTTCTTTCTTTCTTTCTCTCTTTCTCCCTTTCTCTCTTTCTCTCTTTCTAAAGGAATGACAGTTAATAGAGCTTTCTTCTCCCCAGAAGTTATCATCTCAGCTCCTGGTATCCGTTTGGTTTTTCAGACTGATCTAACTCGGTGCAGTTCTGTTTCACGCTCATACTGAGCTCACTCCTTCAGTCACAGCTATTTCGCAAAGCATGTTTCTTCAAGCTCAGTCGACAGACTAACATTCTGCTTTCTTATAATAAAGTCAATCAGTGTGACCTATCTAAATTACTGCTGTTACTTTGTCTTAACATAGCAGATGGAAATTAAAGACCTAATTTTCAACGTAATTCCCCACCTCACACTGTCACCAACTTCTCACCTCAAGTTTCTTCTTTAGCTCTTTATACATAGTCAAACAGGCAAACTCAAGAGCACAGTGCTCCAGGCTGCTGAAAAATGCTTTTGTCACAAAATCTCTACAGACCAAGAATTTTCAACCATTAGGTTACAAGTTTCAGTAGAAGAGTTTCAGTAACTCAGACATCCCGCTCATGACCTTCCACTGCTCTTAGTAGATGGAGTAATAAACACATCTTTCACATAGTCAAACCCACAGTTCTTTAAAGACTAGCCTGAGACCATTTTGAGGACAAACCACCAAAAAAGAAGAGACACCTGAAACATGTAAGCATCCTTAACTTAGTAAGAATTAGCTTCAATTAAGACATTTTGGCAAAGATTCCAAAACGGAGTAGGGAAGTCTACCATAGACACTACACACACTTCACAGTTTATATAGAACCATGTAAAAAAGCCCCGCACTTGTACAAATCTCCTAACTCTCGAAGTATGTTTAATAAAAGGGCTGAAGCTTAATTTTGAAACACTCTGTTCTAAGAATAGTGCTCTCCCCAAAATAATGCACGCTCAAGATAACTCTGCCAGCTTCATTTTATCAACACCATCATCAAAACAACGATTTTGACTAAAAAAACGAGGCAAACAGCTGGATGAAGAGCTGTCGTCAAACCAACGGATATGAATGGAGAGCTAAGCTGTAAGCAGCACGCCAGTGCCAGTATTTTTGATCATACCCGGCAAAGGAGTTGAGAACATTAAAACTACACTTTTAAGCCGCAGGGCATGGCTGGCGTCCGGGGACACCCTGTGACCACAGCGTCCAGTGTGGAACGCTGACAGGAGACACGTCTCTGTAGTGTGAGTCCTGGCAGATGGTTTTCCCCCAGGGATTTTTTTTTGTTTTGTTTTTTAATTTTTTTTTTTCCTGGCACAAGAAAACAAGAAATTGAAAAGCGGAGATAAGGAGCAAGCTGCCAACACTACAATCCAGCCTGCACGAGAAAAGTGCCGCCTTTCAGCAACCTGTTCGACAAAGGGAAAGAGGCTCAACAGCACGGTGAGAAGGCAACCAAGTAACGTGTCTGGAACACACACGCGTGTTACAAGTGAGCGCGCAGAGAGTGAAAGCTGCCACGCTCAAAGCGACCACAGCAGCCGGCTGCCCGACAGCGCGGTGTCACTCAGCGTCCGCATTGCAACTCGTGTTCAGGCGGGCTACGAAAGTCAAACACAGCTCCTCCTGGCTCCAGGGCTTTCGGCAGCGGGCGGCATCGCCGCTCCTCCGCGTCGCACCTCGCGCCCCGCTCTCGGGGTCCAGGTCGTGGCTCCCTCCGTGCAGCGGGAGGCTCACCGGGACACGGCTCACCGGGACACGGGACACGGCTCACCGGGACGCGGCTCACCGGGACGCGGCTCACCGGGACGCGGCTCACCGGGACGCCGCTCACCGGGACGCCGCTCACCGGGACGCGGCTCACCGGGACGCGGC
>WBNH01001596.1:45950-97957 GCA_013401255.1 Urocolius indicus | reverse complement strand
CCAGCCCCCGCGTGCCGCCCCCCCCCCCCCCCCCCAATTCACAGAGCTGCACAGGGACCGCGTGTCCCGCACAGGGACCGGCTCGATGCCGGGGTGTCGTGTGTCCCTCCAGCAGTGTGCCTGCTCCGAGGCGTCCCTGCCCGAGAAAAGCGTGCGCTGCACTTGGTTGAGGATTTTTGGTACTTTGCATGGTGTGGGTTTTTTTTATGCTTTTCTCCCCTTTTTGTTTTATACCTGCAAGGTAAGAGAACTTACTGGATAACACACCCTCCCTGTGTCTTTGCAAGACTGAGGGGGTGACCTCATTAATGTCTACAAATGCGTAAAAGATGGGGGCATCAGGAGGACAGAGCCAGGCTGTTCTCAGTGATGGCCAACAAGAGGCGACAGGTACAAGCTGGAACATAAGAGGTTCCAAAGAAACATAAGGAAAAACTACTTCACTGTTCAGGTGAGGGAGCCCTGGAACAGGCTGCCCAGATGGGTCGTGGAGTCTCCTTCTCTGGAGTCATTCAAACCCACCTGGACGAGTGAGTTCCTGTGTTACCTGCTCTAGGTGGTCCAGCTCTGGTAGGAGAGTTGGACTGGATGATCTTTCGAGGTCCCTTCCAACTCTTAAGATTCTGTGATTAACGCTCATCTTGGGACGAGCTCTGGTTTTTCACCATAAGAAGCTCAGCTGATACACAGCAACTACCACCCATAAACTCCACATAGCAATAACCATAAGCGAAGGCTTTGGAAAGAGCAGGAGCAGAACAAGTAGGCATGATCACTGTGTCTTAGCTGTCTCTCAGTACCCTTTCAGCTCCAGAGCAAAACTTGTTCTGTGGGTTTCCAGAGCCTGCTGTGTTTGTGTGGTTAGTAACCTCCAATCCGTCCCTCTGCTTTTCTAGTCTTTTCTCAAGACCCCTGCATCTCCATCTTCTGAGCTGATGGTTCATAGATCTACTGCCTGTTGCAGAGAGAACTACTCTTTGGTCTCCCTTGAGCCTGCTTTCTAGTAGTTTTCTCAGGTGGCCTCTCATGCTTTTAGCGCTGCTTCAGCAGCAACCTATAAATAACCATAACAGTGCAGAATGTACTTCTAATTCCAAACAGATGATCCAAGGAGAAAAAAAAAATTACTTCTGATACTGAAATGCAACAGCTAAGTGCCATATAATGTGATTGCTGTTACGTTACCTTTCAGAATCACCCAAAAGTCTGCACAGAGGGTAAAGTACAAGACTCCAAGCTCAGAGTTTCAAAGACATTACCAACTTTCCCAAAATTCAGACCAGACAGGAGAGGTTTGATTTCTGCCCTACCCAGCACAGCCTGTTTTACTTTCTTTGCTTGCTGCACAGAAGGGTATCAGTCAAGGAAGTGTGTCAGATATACATGTAAAGCTTTTCTGAGAATCCAAGAGGAGCCAATTGAAAGGACAAGCCATGATGTTCTTGCAAATAAACAAGCAGACTGTATGCTAAAGGTGTTACCAGAGGCTGCCTCAAGGGAGTGGGAACATATCCACCTAGCAGCATGAATGGGAATTGTCAGTACAGGGCAAGTGCCAGCACTGAGTCAGGGAGGGAAGGAATCTTCTCGCCCCTGAACTGGCTTCAATGCTGCTGAAACGGTGCTAAACTCAAAAGCTCTGGTGTGCTTCTTTCTGTGTTATTCAAGTGTAGCAGTGGCAGATCATAAGGGTTCCAGCACACCAGCCTCAGCGTTTTGACTAGACATCATCAAAGCCTGCCCTAGATGTGAGCTGGGCACAACACTGGCTTTTCAGTTAACTCAATGGGACATTAGTGTTTTGCTCTTAAAAATACTTTATTATTTATTTTCCATGTGTCTTGAATAGGACCCCAGACCTCCAGCCTTTTCAGATCTCCTCTGCATTCATCAGAGCTCTTCGTCAGCAAAAGGTCTGCTCAGGCGTCCCTGATCTGCTCAGCCTTTCCTTTCCCATCTTCCTTTGCAGCCGCGTTGCAAACAAAAACTCTTAAACTGTGCTCTAGCTAATATCTGCCGTAACCACACAATCTCGTCATGAATCCTCTTCTCCCTTTGCTGGGCCCCATTGCTCTGCCCGTCCTAATTTAAAAATTAAAGCTTTTGATGCCATGATTGTCACCTACTGTGTCACACAGCACCTGGTACGGCAAGTCCCTATCTTGCCTACAACTTGTAAATGCTACCATAATACAGAAATTATCTCATCAAGGGCAGGTGGTGTCATGTGCATTTTAAAATGATAGTAATGTTTTATTAGCAAGTGAGGCAATCAAGTAAGCATCTTGTAGCTAGGATGAGATATCTTACTACCAGCAGTAACCGTGGAGGCTTGGATTGTCATAGATGTTATGATTCTTGGCAGTTATGAGGTGCCATTCCTGCAAAACTTTTGCAAGGTAGAACTAGAACTACCCTCTTCTAAATCACTCTTGCTCCTTGAAATCCACCTCCTTTTTTTTTTTTCCAGCTGAAGTGACACTCACTCGATGGATCTTTCTCTGTTCTTTTTTCCAGTCCTTTCTCTGGACATTGTTGTCACAAATACAGAAATTGTTCAATGAAAAATGCACAGCCATGGAAAGAGAAAAAAAAAAACCACGTAAAAACACCACTTGATGTGCTGTCCTCAGCCTCTTAAACATGAGTGATTTTTTCCACATCTTTTTCTGTAAATCCACAAAAGGGAATGCCAGGTTCACAAATACTTAACTGCAAGCAGAGCCCCAAATCTGTTGTAGCAAACTGGATCTAAAATCATTGTCTGTCAGTGTGGTCTGGTAGCAGTGGCACCACACTCCACCAGCAGCATATTTTTTAATGGAAAAGTCCTTTAAATTAATGGAAAAACAATGCAATCAGCACGCCACAGTAACCACCATATATGCTGAAGCTACATGCTTTTTTGAACAAAAGCCAAGAGGCTCTGAAAACTCAGAAAGGAGACATAACTGCCAACTCGAAAGTGGAACCCAATTTTCACTCCCTACAGAGAAAGAGTTAATCTTCTCTGTCTGCTGAGACCCAAGCCACTGCTTTCAGCTCACCTGCTGTTGGATAGGAAAGTAATAAATGGGTGATCCTCCACTCACTGCAGCTTGCCAGCTGTTTTATACCTGCCTATTTGCTATAGTTTCCCTATTCAGAGAGCAGTACTGTCGTTATATTTGCAGTCTGTGTAAACTGTGTTTTCTTCCACTTTTTTTGAATTTCGTCTTTCTGCCACTGCAGAATGGCTCAAACTGAAATTTAGCATGTGGCAAACCCACATGGGCTTTGTTTTAAATCAAAGGGTTTAGATCTGGTAAACACTGTGTGTGTGTGTGTGTGTGTGTGTGTGTGTGTGTGTGTGTGTGTTACGCAACTGACAAAAAAAAATTCATCTCAGACCTGGTTTTTGGAGCTAAGCTCTAAAGATAAGGAAAAAAAAAAAAAGCTTTTAATTTACCCTGTGACATTTGGCAGGAACTGAGTGCTGGATGTAGGCTAAGCAGCTGATTGATATTTTTGTATTGGGAAGCAGCCCCCAGATTTTACTATGAAGGTAACAGGCTACTGAGCTGGTCTTCACTGATATTTTTGACCTGTTTACTAATAAAATGTAACATTTGCAGAACAGCTAGGGGATCATAGTATCTTTTTCACAACACTATGTGCTGTTTTACATGCTTGCAAGAACTGTTTCAACAGCATCTTGAAATGTAGCTTTCCCTGGAGAGGATCAGAGACGATAATCAGTAAGGTAACTGAAAAACACAATATATATCCACCAAAACTTGCATGGAAGCAGCCTGCAATCCCATCAGTTTTATCTAAACAAGAGGTTTTTTGTTTGTTTTAACACTCCAAAATGCTCAAAATTAATGACATGACATTTCAGAGGTTCAGGAGCAGATGGGGCTTCTGCATCTGCAGGGCAGAGAGGTGAACAGGGCAGAGGGATGCAGCAGCCGAGCCACCAGCCGCATTTCAGGCTGCAACTTGAGGCATCTTCTTTCCAGCAACCCAGTCTCGGCTTTTCCTAAAGATTAGTGACATCTGGAAGTGGCAATGTTATGGCAATGTGAGGCATTAACCATTAGTTTAATTTTAATTGCTCCTTCAACTAGATTCTCTCCAACTGTCCTGCTCAACTCACCACCGTGCCATTGAAGTCCCTGTACTGAGCCTTTCCTTTCAGCAAGCTGGGGAACTCTGCAGCCATTTCACTTTCCTCTCTGCATGGCTTTGGCACTTTGCTAGGGTTTAGTTTTTATGGCTTAATTCTCTCTCCACAAAATGGAGGTTGCAATAATTCTTCAAGGAAGGAGGTACTAAAGATAAGAAGGGGTGTCCTGATTATAAATACATTTGCATATGACACCGTCACCACATAACCATTTAAAATGGATAGCACAAAGAGATCTGCAGGCTTTTAGAGTACAAATCCATGTTCAAAAGGCTGGAGGGGCGAGAAGCATCCTTTATTCTCAGGGAAAAAACTGCACAAGAGGGCAGCTTCCATGGGAACTGACCTTTCAATTACAGCTGCTCTGCAGAAAACTCTTTCAACCACTCATGCTGGAGTCAAAGGAACTGAACCCATTTTTCACATAATTATCCCAAGTATCCCAAACACTGCATTTCTTGTTCATATTGAGGTGCTTTGTCCTTGAGCAACATGGTGGGATTGCACCGCAGGCTGCACCCAGAGCTACACACTTCCAGCGTGGAGTCTCTGTCCAAGCAGTGGGCAGAAAAGCTGGAAACACAGGGTCTGTGTAAAACATGGACTCTGATTGGAGATATTTTCCTTGGATCTGATCACGCATGCAAGCACTGGTGTTCTCTGCTAGTGATCCCTGACTTAGCCAGCATGGACACTGCCACTATTGCTGCTCTCTCAAAAGCAGATGCTGAAACATATCTGTGAGCTTCTAGGACGCTCAAGGACTGTGACAGACTCTGCCTTATGCTGAAGTGATCTTTCCAATCAAAATAAATAATGTCCTTTGAGAGATATTTATTTTGGCTACATTTTATCCTTAACATCTCCTCCTCTACACATACCTACTATCTAGCAGTCAGGAGCTAGGAACATGGGAAGGCAGGATGGAAGAGACATCTGGAGTCCAAAGCCACATCCCTACAGTCATGCTGCCCCTCTTCTCCTGTCTTGTCTCTTTCACAAACGACTTTGGGGGTTTGCTCCAGTATTGTACAGAAACACTTCAGCAGCCACCACCTCCAACATATTCATGTTCTTCATAATTCTGCCAGTTTCATCTTTCAGCTGAAACAGTGTTTCTTTCTTCCTGGTATTCATCCATGAGACAACAGCACCATCACCTCTCTAATTTTAATTTGCCAGCCTTAAAAAAAAAAAAAAAAAAAATCTTTCCCAAGTGATCCAGAAATCACTGGTCTCTGACCAGTTTCTGGTTTGTATTTCTTCTTGTTCCCATTAACACTTCTCAAGTATGAATGGCACATATTGTGCATAGCAGGTCACACCAGGATCAGGGCAGCATTTCCTGACACTGATGCCTTAGATTAGCTACACAGCTACACAGATCCATGTGATTCTGTGAGATAACCACCTTCTGATTTAATAGAAACAGGTGACACCCCTTCTGCTATTCCATATTCCACTTTGGACAGATTCAGGTACAAATTGAACTATGGCTTCTCTCTCTCACAAAGAAAGGGGCAACTGTTTTATTTTAAAGAAATCAATTATTTTGCTTTTCCAAGAGGAGTGACTTTTAACTCCATGAGGTGCAAAAACTTTCTCCCCAGCCAGCCTTGTTTCCCGCTTAACAGCTGTGTCTTCAGTTTTTGTTCTGTTCACATTAACAGATATTTGAGGAGCAGAAGGTTATTTCTCAATAGAGAAGCCTGGGGAGATAGCTTTCCTCTTGCTTTTGTAGCTGTTATTCATTGACAAGGAACATTTGTCAGAGATAAAAGAGGAGCTATTTATAAAAGTTAAAGTTGTTGGTGAAGACAGTCAAAGCCATGGTCTCTGAGGAAGAAGTACAGTGAGACTGAAAAGACTTTTCTGTTTGCTTGATTTGCTTCACTATCACAAGACCACAGCCAAAAGCCACATTGTCAGTCACTTTCTACCAAAGAGTATCACAGGCATAAGGGAAATCACATTACCACTTGGAGACACTGGATCCCTCTCACTTTGCTGTGGAGCAGCTAGCCAGAATTTCTGTCCTCTGGTGTGATTTCGTATTAAAGTGTATCAGTCACCTGAGAGCAGCAGGGAGAGAAGGGAGGGCTTCTACATAGAAACAAAAAAGCACTCAGTAAGACCCACAGAGAACACAGGAGCAGCCTGGTTTTTATCAGAGGATTTTTATAGTGCTCTTGTAAAATTACTTTGTAGAGGAATAAAGCACATTTCAGGGAAAGGCCTACCTCCCATGGTTTAACAGAGCCTCTGGCCCTTTAGAAGTCACTCAAGGGACTGACATTTCCTATGCAAACAGGCAGTTTAACCTTCCAGCTTTGTTCCAGAGGTGCTGGAGTCCAAGCGCGTGCGTGTGTACCGTGCCTTCCTGCTACGTGAAGAACGGGGAAAGCAAGCAGGCAGGCAGGCAGGCAGGCTGGCTGGTTCACCCTCCCCCAGGCACACACACCAAGCTTTCAGAGCTGAGATAGCAGAATAAAAGCCGCGTTGTGAACGCTTTCTGCCACCAACCTCCTCCAACGTGTGTGCAGAAAACAAGCAGTTTGCAACTCAGTCTGCTCTAGTTTCCCCAGGATTCGCTTTCGCTCATTTTTTGACTCCTCTTTTTGTCCCTTTTTCCCAAAGGGTTTTTCCAAATACTTTTCCAAAGAATTTGAAGTACAAATACCAGAAAAGATTGTCCATTTCCTTAAATGCTCGTGGCAATATCTAGCACTCTCTCATGACTGTTACAGTTTAACACAAATAATTAATAATTAGGAAGCATCTCACTGTCCAGATGGTAATTTTTCCCATTCCTCCCTCAAATTACCATTTTTAAATAACAAAAAATAAAAATTGAGGGCAGTCCAGATTGTATGGACAGTACAGCCTGCCTGGCAGCTGTGGGGCAGTTTCCTTCACAACAGAGGAAGCTGCAGGTGAAGATAAGTTGCAGAAGATATGACGACACAGCCTGAAAGCTGCTGTTTTCACAGGCTGTAACTCTTCCTGATAGGTGTGTGCATTGCTGAACTTCACTTTGTATCCTTAGTGATAGGTCTGAGAGGGTGAATTTTTAAAGAATGACAAAAATTGCTCTCTTGAAAGAATGATGGTCTTGAAATATTCCCCAGGAACGCCTTGAGTAATAACTGTGTGTATCATTTAGAGACTATTTCTTTATACTGTTTGGTGCATCTTTGAATGAAATAAATAGATAAAAAGCAAACACAAAAGCAAAATTCAACACTGTAGCTAACAATCCCAGATCTTCTCTGTTTCTCGGGCTTGGTATTACCATTTTGTATTGCAAGCAGAACAGACACCATTCACAAGCTTCTCAAGCCACTCACAAGAGTTGAGGAAAAAAAGAATTTGTTTTTAAACGAGGGAAATACTGCTCTTCTGGCTTTCTTTTCTATCGTAAAACAACAAAAAAGGACAATAATAAGACTTTGCTGTATACAAATGTAAATCTAACCCAGATGGTTATGTAAAATTGCTTAGGAAAATCAGCAAAGGTCGGAGAGAAATCACTTGGCATAAAATCATTTGTTTAAACACTGGGTCTGTGATAAGGGGTCTGCAAGGATCCTGCCAGGGTCAAGGTTTGTGCCAGTGTCAAGGTTTGCCTTGGCAGCAAGTTGAGAAAGCTGAGGAGTGACAAGTCCCAGTTACGAGATTACACCTTCAAGCCCCATGGGGATTTCTTCTGTGGGACACAGGCAGCCAGCCCTGAGCTTCTCCATAATGCCTAATATCCTTTGTATCATAGAATTACAGAATGGTAGGTGTTGGAAGGGACCTTTAGAGATCATCTAGTCCCACCTCCTGACCTGATCTAGGTGGACCTAGATCAGGTCACACCCTTACCATGATAGAACAGCCATCCCACATCTCACCTCTCCTTTAGGAGACTTGTCCAAACCCAACCAAAGGGAAGGAGCCTTAGCCACCAACAGCTCCAGTCCTCATCTCCACCCTGAACAATGAATGCCTGCCTTACCCCAGGGTTGTCATTTCCCTCCCTGCTTCTCTCTTTTTTTTCTTCTCATTTCCCATCTGCTTGTGAAGGCTTTAACCAAAGCATCTCTCAGAGCCTCCAACCGAAGTGTGGCTGCAAAAAAGGCCTTTAACTTGTGCCTGATGCTGGCACATTCACTAGGTCTTGACTTAAGCAAGTAACTGGTCATTCTCACTGAGAAAAAGGACACGAAAGCAAAACAACTCTGAAGAAAAAAGCAGTATAGAACCATGCCACTGAGATCAGGTCAGTGGAAAGCACGGTAGTGAGGAAGGTTTAGAGAGAAGCTTGGCTCTAGCCTCCTGTCACCTATGGGAAATCAACTTTCCTGGGCTGCTGAGATGCTATTCTCTGCCCTCATTTGTGTGGTTTCTCACATCTGAGCACTGAAACCACGCAGCCTGTAGTGACATCCATCAGTTTGAGCTGATGGGATCATGAGAGAGATGCCCAGCCAGGGGCTTAAGTTGGGGCCCACCATCTAAACCAAAACCTGACCCTATCAGTTAATAGTCTTACTAATAAAGCACTGACAGGAGGAAGAATTTCTAGAAATAAGAAGCTGTGAAGAAGCAACCTACTTGTAATCTCTTTTGCCTAGCCAAGAGTGCTTTTGTGCAGTACCAGGCATGCTTTCTGTCCCTTTATACTTTCTGCTAAGTGTATAAAGCTGAGATCCCAAGTGTATACACTCACCAGAGACCCTACAACCCTTTCTTTAGAGTACTGCTCTTAGTCCCAGTATCCTGGCCAAATTCCAGTTGGGTAATTAGACCATGATTAGATGACTGCTTGCATATACCATTCTTCTTCCCTAGGGAGTCTGGCTCTAAATTATTTGATGCTTTCAGGGTTTCTAGTCATTAGCAAGGCTGTTTCCCTTGCCAGTGGGAGACTAAATGCTGGCTGATCTGGGGGAATGGCTCTCTGCTCGTGGCCTGCCTGTAGCATGGGTATTGCTTGAATGGCTTGGATATTGCCTATGGTAGTCAGAGGTCCTCCTGCCATTTGAGACGATGTTGACGGGAGCTGCTTGCTAGAGCTGAGGTGTAAGCAGTAAGACCCCCAGCCAGGATAAGGAACCCAGTGTCATTGTTATGCTTAGTGGGTAGGAAAGAAACAGATTGGCAGAGTCATTTACATGTGGTGGGAATCATTTTGTGGTTTGCAGATTGAGATTCTTAATGGCACTCATTACAAGTTGTTTGCTTCCAGATGCTGTTTGCTTTCATGTTCAGAGCTACATGCATTAACATAGGAAATTCTGCTTGGAAAAATGTTGAGTGCTGGCGACAACACAAATCTAGAAAAAGTTGGCATTCAAAATGCAGGATTTTTTTTAGGCAGATAACATAATTTTACCCTAGTTTTTGATCGTTAATTGCTAGATATTTACCTCCCATGGGATATTTGTGTATGTAAAAAAAAAAAAAAAACACGCTGATGGCTCACAAAGATACCAGGAAAAGAGATTTTTGCTTCTATCATGGAATCTTTTATCTATCACCTGTCTCTTCCCTCACTCACCAATTCCCTTCTAGCCTGCAGCTCCCATCCAGCCCACTATCACCTGATGTTCCCATTCAGGAACACCAATACTGTCTTCTGCTTTCAGAAGCTCCTTTAAAGCCAATCCTTGGCTCACACACCCACAAGGAAAAGCCCAGTTCTTCAGGCTGATTACAGCCTGAAGCACCCCTAGAAAACTTTGCTGAGAAAAGCCAAATATTCTGGCCGCAGGACCCCCTACAAGAGACAAGAGAGACGTGAAAGAATTTGAAGTATCTGAATCCATCATTCCCATATGAGGGAAAGTCTGTCAGTGTGATCTTCCTGGAATTCAGTAAGGCCTTCCACACAGTTTGACACAGCATCCTCCTGGAGAAACTGGTTGCCCATGACTTGGATGGACTTACTCTGAGATGGGTGAAAAACTGTCTGGATGGCCAGGCCCAGAGAGTCATGGTGAATGGAGTTAAATCCAGTTGGTGGTCAACAGTGATGTTCCCCAGGGCTGGGTGCTGGGGCTTGTTCTGTTTAACAGCTTTATCAATGATCTGAATGAGGAGACCAGGTGTACCCTCAGTAAGTTCACAGATGACACAAAGCTGGGTGTGTGTGTAGACCTGCTTGAACACAGGAAAGTCCTTCAGAGAGACCTGGAGAGACTGAGGGCAATTGGATGAGGTTCAACAGGGCCAAGTGCTGGGTCTTGCAATTGTGCCACAACAACCCCAGGCAACACTACAGAGTTCAAGCAGAGTGGCTGGAAAGATGCACAGAAGAAAAGGACCTGGGGGTGTTAATCGACAGGCAGCTGAATATGAGCCAGCAGTGTGCCCAGGTGGCCAAGAAGGCCAATGGCACCCTGGCTTGTGTCAGAAATACAGTGACCAGCAGGGCCAAGGAGGTGATTGTCTCCCTGTACTCAGCACTGGTGAGGCCTCACCTCAAATATGGTGTCCAGCTCTGGGCCATTCACTCCTAGAGGGACATAGACGTGTTGGAGCATGTCCAGAGACAGGCAATAAAGCTGGTGAAGGGTCTAGAGGACAAGTCTGATGAGGAGCAGCTAAGAGAGCTGGGGATTCAGATAGCAACCTCTCAGAGGCAAGTTTGTCTTTTATTGTGAGCCTGCTCAACAGCTGCTGAAGTACAGCTACTCTTGGAGTGGGTTGTTGCTGCAATAACTCAGGCTTCAAGGACAGAAATACACTCTGTCTGATGAAATCTGAATGGGAGTTAGTAACAGAGGAGGAGAGGGCTGCAACTTTAATTCATGAACATTCTCCTCTTTCCTGCCCTCACTCATTAGGCAGCGAGGTGGAAGTGTAGCTGCAGAGCAGTGTATCTATGAGAGCTACACATGTTCATGGGCTCCTCTGCATCTTTATTCCAGATACAGCTAGCAGAGATGGAACTCCAGTGCCAGTCTGATTGGCACAAGAAGACAGCTTCTGGAAATGACTAATCTTTGTGAAGCATGTTCAGTTAGCACAGCCTGAGGAAGAGTACCGCAAAAGTAGCCAAGTGCCTCCTATGGCAGTGTAGCCACCTGCACCTGGAACAAGATAGCTGTGATCTCTTCCTGACCTTGTCTTGGCACTTTCACACGTTGCTGATGAAAGCTGCCTTACTTGTGCCCTTTTCCTTCACACTATGGATATGATAGCCAAAGGACTCAAAGCATTAGTGACTGTAAGCAAATTACATTATATGCTTACAAATAAATTACATATTACAAAAAAAACCCCACATTCAGGCTGTAAGCAAAGGACTCAATGTTCCCTTGGCATGGGGGCAGACATGGTGCTTGAATACAGGGGATGAGGCTCTTGCTTACCCTGTGGCCATGACCTCGTTTGCTTGTGCACTCGCCTGCGTTAAACCAATGAGATTCATCTGGGAAGCCCCACACAGGCAGCTGGCAGAGATTTTTTGCATCCTTTAATTTTCAAGCCTCCCAAGAGCTTGACGAGGGATTGAATGCACTCACTGAAATGAATGACAGGCTTGGGAGGCAGAGCTGGGCACTGAGATCTGTAGCGGCTCAGTGAGGGAGCCCAGAGACCTCTCTGCTACCTGCTACTCCCCAAGCGCAGAGATGCTTGTGCTGTGGCCCTGTTTATGTGAACATGGAGAGTAGTTGTACACATGTGGATGCTCAGACAGGGTTTTTCTGGATGCTAATAAGCAGGACAGCAGTGCAGCAGCTTGCTTGTGCTCCCAGTCCTCTTTCAAATCTGCTGCTCTATTCCATAGGCTCCAGAAAAGGCACAACATTTGGAAACCGAGGTCCTGCAGCACCAGGAAAGATTGAGTAGTGAAGGTAGTCAAGGCTCAGGTCATGGCAAGAGCAAGGGAATAAACAGGTCTAACATGAGATTCCACTATAAGTCCAAAGGAAATAGCAGCTGGTGCACACCTCTAGCAAGGTCTACCACATCAACAGCACTGTCATGTGTCCCCATTACAGTTGAGCAAACAGAGGATGGGAAAAGGTGCACATCAAGACAGAGCCAGGCCAGCAATGCAGGCACACACAGCAGCTTTGGCTGCTTGAGTGACACAAGTAAAGCCCGAGGCTGAGCCAGACACCCACCATCAGGAATATCTGCTGAATTATCCCATACATGGTGGGAACTTCGGAGCGCTTCCTGTTCTTACAAAAAGCACTTTCAGAGCAAGCACGGATGGATGGGTGGATGGAGGGGAGAAATGTCAGCCTGCCATGGCTCCTTATGGTTATCTCATTGAATATATCAACAAGGAATCTCAGACACAAACCACCCTTCAACCTGCAACATGCAGATGGGAACATCAGGACATGAGAATACAATGAACACCAAGAAGTGAGACCTGATGCCGGAGAACCAGAGTCCCCACAGCATCACGACTTTGTAAAAAACACCCCTCTCCATTTGCTGGAGGTACATGGAAACATCAGAGTGAAAAGCCTGTAAACACTTTCAATGCATCCTAACATCCCCAGCATGGGCTGGTTATCACAGACTCCAGGGTGTCCTTGTTACCCATGAGGGCAGAGAAGAGCCCATCATTCCTAATTTCAGTGTTGGCTCATTGTATGTTGCTCGCTCTTGCTCAGAAGCACCCTGATGGAAGGTCCTGGTAGCTGCTATATATCTGATGTGGCATCACTCCAGGCCAGGAGCTGCTGGCCTGAAGCCCATCATCATGTCCATCTTCCCCAGATCCCCTTAGGGAGGGAAAGTACAGCAGAGATGGAACCTGTGGGTGCCCATGGGCAGGTCTGAGCAGAGTTCAATGCCATGGGCTCTCCTTCTGAGGGTGGGTGATAGGGATGCATTCCCCAGGCTGCTGCCAGGCTGCCCTTGCAGTCCTCCTGCAGGGACATGTCCAATCTAGTACAAGACAGGCACTTGCCTGGGTTCTGCACCGGTGTGTGGGGCGCATGCTCACAGGGAACATGGTCTGCAAGGCTTCCCAGTGCTGGCAGAGGATTTGTGCCAACAGAACCAGGGCAGTGCCCCTCCCTGTGCCTCGTGGGGCTGTCTCATGCAGCAGGGCTTGTACCTCCTGTAACATTGACCCAGGCAGGGCAGTGACTCACACCCCAAATGTGCGAGGATAAGGGGCCCCCCGGCAAGTCATGGCCCTGACCAGTTTTTCCCAAACAGGTGGGTCATGGCCCTGCTTAAAATTAGTTGGACTGGGCTGCCACCTTGTGCCAACAGGCAGCATCCACTGACCAAGACAGGCATCAGAGGGCATTTTCCATCATCCCAAATTTTCCGTGGCTGGAGTGGGGATATACCATTTCCAGAGAAACCCCACAGAACCCAGCACCTCCCCATCAGCAGGTAGCAGGGAGGGGGCTTTGCTGTCCCTCCATGCAGCAGTACCCTTGAGCTGTCTTCACCCACAATCTGGGGTTCAAAAATGCCATATCTCTCCAAAGCTTAACCCCGCAAACCAGCAACTGTGTCTCCTGGGAAATGCCTGGGTGCTGGGAGAGGGGGTGCAGCCAGGTGCAGCACGCCGGGGTGCAGGCACTGTGTGAGGTGCAGGGTCCCAGTGAGCGCTCTGAGTCTCAGAGCTCAGCAGCAGGGCTCAGCCTCAAGCACTGAACGTGGCCAAGGAGAAATGACAAAATTGAGGTGCAGGCAGGCACCCATGGTAAGCGGGCAGCCTTGGGCCCTGGGGCAACCTGCAGCAGCGTGAGGCACTTCTGGGTGGCCCCAGTCTTCGTCACGCCGTCAAGTTGACTCCAAGAGGACCTCCGCCTTCTGTTATCAGCTCTGGCTCGTACACTCAGCGTCAGAGAAGGTTGCCAGCATGGCTGGGGGGCAGCTGCAAGGCTGAGACGTCACTACCCAGCTCTGGGCAGCCCTGGCACACACCAGCCCCGACACAGCCCACACCAGATGGCTGTTTGGGGCCAACGCAAACCAGGCAGGTAAATGGAGTTTATCAGTTCCTACCTTTTTTTTTTTTTCGTCTTTTCTTTTTTTTTTTTTTCCCTAGGCAGGTCTGAAGGAAAATAAACATTTCTGCAGGGAAGCTGCAGTGGGAGAAGCTTAGCCCTGGGAGAATGACAGAGGCACTTGTTTCTGCATGCAACAATGGGGCATGGTGTCATCTGTCCCCAGAGCCCGGCTGGACCAGCAGTACCATCTTTGGAGCCCATCCCGATTGTCACTCTAGACCCACAACCCATCCCCCAGCTCTCCAGCTGCAGGTCAGGGCAGAAGGCTGTGGAGTGAAGTCAAACTGTTCAGGGCAATGGGTGACTGCAAGGGGTGAAGCAGCAGGAAGGGCAAGCTTGTGATGAGGGTTGAGCAAAGACTATTTCCCTGGTGCTGATGAGTCACATACCATCCCCAGGTGTTAACAGCACTGGAGTGGCAACTGGGCACCCCTCTGAGTACCACTGGCAGGGACAGGAAAAGACATCTCCAGCCTTATCTCCTGCTCAAAACAGGATGTAACCAACACATATCAGACATCAGATCTGCTGTGGCTTTGTACTGCAAACCCGAAGGCATGAAGGCAACTCTACTGTGTACCTACCTGGGGCTATGCATCTCCCTTGGAGAAACTAGTCCTGTCAAGCATCCTCAGCCAGCCAAGTTGCGACCTGCAGCTCTTGCCACACATTACACCACCTGCCAGGAGCTCCAGAACAGGACCTCTGAGGTCTTGTCCACAGTCAAGACCCCCAGTTGGCTCTGGGAAGCACCACGTGCCTCTCAGACACAAAGCAGAAGTGAAGTGTGGCGCCTAAAGCACTGAATTAATGACCTGCACCTAGCTGCATAGCCTGGAAGGTCCCTTTGGACCTTGGTGCCCAACTCTCCCCATGGTTGCAACGCTGCCCTCCTTTTCAAGGTCATGGGGAACAGTTTATGTGATAGAGGCAACACTGGAGCCGTGAGGGTCGTGTGGAGTTCGGGAGGAAGACAGCAGACCAGCCGGATCTTACAAACATTGCTTGTTAACAGATTCATCTTTCCTAAGCAATGCTGTCACTCCCCACCTTTCCCATCAAGGCTCTGAATCCCAGCACACACCTCCAGCTCAGGACAAGTCTGGGCACTAGGGCTCAGTTACAGTGATTTTGAGCTGTGACTGTGAGCTCCTCTTCAAGCCGTGCTTGGAGAGATCCCTGCAGTGTTGGGAGGGAACACCACCCCTACCTACCCCTGAGAGCTGCAGGATTCTGGCAGGAAACTCCCTGAGCCTGATTCATATCTTCAGTTTTACAGCCATTTCAGTCAAACAGGTAAACCGAGCATGTTGCTGGGAACAGGTTCCAGCAGGGGAAAGGTGCTGGAGCACCAGCCCATGCTCCCCTTGGGACATCCCCCAGTGCCAGCGTGGCACTGTGGGGCACGAGAATGCATCCCCTACCTGAGACAGCTATGAGGAAAGAAAGGCAGGGTTTGTCCTTGCTCTGCTCCATTGCTAACCAAAGGGAAGACAGTGAGTGTGAAAACCCCAGGAGTCAGTACTGCAGGAGAAGGCCTCTCTACACCATGTGAAGGGCTGAGGCTGTGAGACAGAGAAAAGCCAAAGCCCTTTTGCCATAGCCTGACAAGGGGGTGTCTGCATGGCACGTCATTAGGGGGGGAAGTGACACCCAACATTCCTGCTGCTCATCTGCCCCTTGGGCTTTCTCCATCTTCTCTTACAGATGAGACAAAGACTTGAGTCACTGCAGGGTGCCTAGTCCAGTCCTGACACCACTCCACACTTCGCCACCCCAGCCTGGCTTGCCAGCAGCCCCCAAGCAACATGACAGCTGATACCCACCAGCTTCCTTCCAAGGGCCTTTCAAAATTCTCTGCAGTCTGTCCCTGGCAGAGCTCCAGGTCCTTCCAGGCATGTTTCTGCACACGGGTCCTTTATGGCTTTATGTACGCAGATTTGGCTCGGGCTTGCGTTAGTGTGGGCCAGCCCGAGGGTGCAGACAGCCTGCGGGCGGTGCGGGGATGGCATCGCCTCTGCAGAGGCACATCTTGTCCCATCAGGTCTGGGAAGACAACATGCGTACTTTTCAAAGGCACTTCTGCGGTTGCGAAAACCACCCACACCGACAGAACCAGCATGTGCTTGGGGACGTCGCCCTTCCGTGGCGAAAACTATTACATGAAATTAAAACCGTGGCAGGAGCTTTGCTGTTGTCAGCTCCTCACCCAACTGCCTCTCCGCGGAGAGCAGCCAGGCTGGCAAACAGGCCCGTGAGCCGGTCAGGGCAGCGTGGGCAGCTCTGGGAGGGAGCTAACCCAGCAATGAACTCACCAGCACCCAGTCACCTCACCAGCGCACCCTTCAAAGGGAAGCCCCGCAGGCAGCAGAGCTCATCATGGAAAAGACGACGCTCCACTGCACGCTGCCCGGGACACCTCATCTTCCTGGGGAAACACCCTCCTCCAGCTCTCCCGGGAGCCTCTGGAATGTGGCCAGCCATGGTGCAGAGCACTGCCTAACGTGTTTAAACCTTCCTACTTGCCTTCACAGACGCTTGTGAAGTCTTTTGCAGTTCCCCGGCTTTTGTATGGAGTGATGGAGCTGTCTCCTGGCAAGCCCTGGGTGGGCTGTCCCTCTGCAGGTCAGTGACAGGGCTCATGCAGCAACTTTCCCCTCATCCCCTGCAAGCCTCTGGAGGTTAGTCAGACTCTTTCTGAACCACCATCGCCTTCCCCATCAAACGGCCACAGCTGACACCCTGCCCTGCACTCGCGAGGAGCAGGAGCACCCCCACCCAACCCAGCCTGTTAAAAGGAGCTCTTACATCCTGCTCCTTAATCCTGTTTCTGCAACGAGAACATGTTTTTAAAAGCAGGGGAGGTTGCTATGGGACAGTGTGCTCAACAGGGACATCACTCGCAAACCCTCAGCACTCAAAAGCGGGAGGTAAATAACTTGGGATATTATTAATCCTTCGCTGCCCACACAACAAACAGAAATGTATTATTCTCGTCAAGGACAAAGGAGCCCATATTCCCCCACAGCTGAGGAGCTGAAGCAGCAAATCTGTTGGATTCAGCTCCTGAGCAGGTTCAGCTGTGACTGAAGTTGTTCCAGTTCAGTTCCCGTTAAGGACAATAATGGTTCATTAACCATTTGTTAACCCTGAACTCATTTCAGACAGTTTAAGCTGGAAAACACAGCCTGTGAAAGTGGCCCATGCAATGGAGACCGAGCCATTTTCAGCCCGTTTCTGTTTTCTGTGGCCTCTGCTCCCATCTGGGTTGGACACCAGGGCTCCTCACCGGCTCGGCAGAGCTGACACACAGGGCCAAAGCGCAGAACAACTAAATACTACCCTGGGAGAGTGTAGGCTGCTCAGGCTGCCAGGGATGAGGAGATGGGCAGGGGAACACAGCCTTCTGGTCTCTTCCTTCCTGAAACTGGCACCTGCTCACACGTATAGTTTGAGGCAGCAGCCCCTAAACCACTAGGAGCCCCAGAAGCTCAGGTGTTCCCATCATCACACCCAGAAATTAAAATGCTCTGCACATTAAATACCTTTTAATGGCTCACAACCCAAAGCTGAGGACAGCCGGAGGATATTTCACATGGAATCTCCTACAACAGGCTGAGGCCCCAGGAGGAGATGAGGCTTTGCGTCAGCAGCTGCTCCACAGCCATGTTGCAGCACATCAAGCAGCCATTTCTCCCTGAAGAAAGGCACGTGTAGGGCAGGGCTGTGAAAAGACCAGGCGTCCTGCTGCCCTGCTGCACACGGCTGTTCCCAGACAGGGCCTGGCAAGGCTTTGTTCATGATGGCACTTCCAAAAATAATGCCCCTGGACCAGCAGCACGGGGAGAGAGGCACAGGGGCTCGGCAGCTGGCACACTGGCAGTTCGCATCCAGCTCATTGCACGCTAGCACCACCAGAAGACAGATCTTGGTTATATTTATCATTTGACGGTACCAGTCCCCACTATTTTTAGAGCAGCGTTGCAGCTGTGGCTCTCTGAGGAGCGAGGTGAGTTGGCTGGGGGCTTGTCCCAAATTTTCTGAACTCAAAGCAGCTCTTCTCTGACCCCAGTCAGACCGTTGAGCTCTGGATTGCAGCCCCTCAGGGCAGTGGGTCCTGCGTAGGTCCCCACCAGCAGGTGGCTAAGCCCTGGTGCTCCATAGCTTCTCAGTGCTGAAGTATTTGGGGCAGCCATTCCCCAGGGGCCCCTGTGGGTCCTGTAACCATAGTCCTCTTTGACACAGCTGTGTCCTGGCAGTGGCTGGCAGGCTGGACCCATAGACCACCAGCACCACCCAAGGGGGTGGATAACTGCATGGTCCCATGTGGGATATGTCTGTGAGGTGAAGGACATGTTGAGGGTCCCACCTGGGGGAGGCTATGCCCATGTGGGCGCGGAAAGCTGTGTCTGTGGGGCTGGGATACACCACATGCGTGGAAGTCAGGGAGGGTGTCTATGGGGTGAGACATAATGGTCTGAAGGATTAAGAGGGTGTCCATGGGGCTGAGATATACAGTGCCCATGGGGCAGCAGGGGCCATGTCTGCGGGGTGGGACACACTGTGCCCATGGGGTCTAGGGGAGTGTCTGTGTGGCTGTGCCCACAGGGCAGGGTAGACCGTGTCTGTAGGGTGGAAGATGTTATGTCTGTGAGGTCGGGGGGATTCACCCGTGGGGCTGAGATATGTTGTGCCAACAGGGCAGGGCGGTAGTGTCTGTGGAGCAGCAATACACCGTGCCCGTGGGGCTGGGCCCTGCCCGTGGGGCTGAGACATGCCATGCCTGTGAGGTGGTGGGGCCATGATGTGAGACACAGTGCACCTATGGGGTTGAGGGAGTGCCCGTGGGGTTGAGGTGGACCATGTCCATGGGGTGGGCTATGTCGTGTTCATGGGAGCAGGGGGGTGCCCATGGGGCTGAGCAACACTGTGCCAATGGTGCACAGGGCTGTGTCCGTGGGGTGGGACACGTCCTGGCTGTGTTCCTGGGGGTGCAGTGGGGCTCAGACCCTGCAGCACGGGGCCGTGTCCGTGGGGTGGGACACGTCCTGGCTGTGTTGCTGGGGGTGCCGTGGGGCTCAGCCCTGCTGCAGCACGGGGCCGTGTCCGCGGGGTGGGACACGTCCTGGCTGTGTTCCTGGGGGTGCCCGTGGGGCTCAGCCCCCTGCAGCACGGGGCCGTGTCCGTGGGGTGGGACACGTCCTGGCTGTGTTCCTGGGGGTGCCCGTGGGGCTCAGACCCTGCAGCACGGGGCCGTGTCCGTGGGGCCGCAGCCCCTCACCCCGGCGCTGGGTCAGGCCCCGCCCCCGCCGCCGCCGGCCCAATGAGGAGCCGCTGCGCGTGGCACCGCCCGTCCCCCCGCTGTCATCACACACCCGCACGTGGAGGGGGCGGGCGGAGGGCGGGAACCCCGCGCCGGCGTCGCCAACTTTCCGCCCTCCCATTGGCTGCGCCGTCCCGGCTCTGGCCCCGCCCCGCGCCTTGCCCCGCCCGTCGGACCAATCGGCTCGCGGGAGGCGGGCGTGGGGGGCGTGGCCTCGGCAGCACCCGGAAGGAGCGGCCGGAGCCGCGTAACAGTCGGGGCCGCGGCGGCGGCAGCGGCAGCGGAGGGGGCGCTGGTGGGTCCAGCGGGTCGTGGCGAGCCGAGCCGGGCCGGGCCGAGCCGANGGGCGGGGGGCTGTGGCGGGGCCGCTGTTCCCCCCGCCCCGCTGACGGGAGTGCCGGTGCCGGAGGGCTGTGTGGCGTTGCGGGGGTCTGCGGTGAGAAGGTCCGTGAGCGGTCTCGGGGGGACGCTGGGCAGGGCCGCTGCTCGGGAAGGGTGCGCCGTGGCCGGGGTGACTCAGGCCGTGCTTGTGGATGCCACCCCCCTTCTGGCTCCCAGCCCCCTCGCCGAGGCCCCCGGCAGCACAAGGAGGCTGTGCTGGCCCTGGTCTCGCCCACCGGGGCCCTCTACGCAGTGACATGGGCAGGGACAGCCGAGCCGCGGCAGGATGGGGCCTCCTCCTCTTCCAGCTCGGTCCCGGCCGAGACTGGGTGGCTGTTCTGGTTCCTCTGGGACAGCCAGCGCTGGAGGGATTCTGGATGGTGGGGCTGTGCCAGAGGCTTGGAGCAGCTGTGTTGTGGCCTGCTGAGGTGGAGAGTGGGAGATGCATTTTCTCCAGCACCTAGGTCAACCGCAGTCTACCCACACAAGTAAATCGCAGCCCTCAGCGTGGGCTATGAAAGTGACACTGGAACAGATGTGAACCCCCACATCCTTGGCCAGAGGGATGCTGCCCACCAGTGACTGCTGCCTTGGGTGGAAGGCCCCATTGTAGGAGATAGCCACCCACCCCAAACCAGTAGATACAGACCTGGTTGGGCTGTCAAGGTTTTTGCTGTAGCTGAGGCACCCGATTGCTACAGGTATCACACAGGTACCCTCTTGGCCATCCTGGAGGTTATGTTTGGAAAGGTGCTGTGCGTTGGGGAAGGCAGAGGGGATGGCTGCTTGATGGACTGGTGGGCTTGCTCACAACCCACCTGTAGAGATCACCCACTGGATGATAAGTATGACGGGCATAGACTTATCTCTGGCATTTCCAGACTCCTTTTTTTTTAAGGAAGGAGCATGGACTTTGCAGCTGCTGTGGGAAGTGTGTAATAGAGGAATGCTGTGCTGCTTCTCAGGGCATTTGAAAAGTCACTTCTACTCAGTGCCTTTTTAAAACGTGTCACGCAAGCTAAGATCCTGCTCATGGGCCTGTCCTTTGCCTGAATGGTGTCCATTAGCCTTAGCTAAGAGGGGAAGCTGGGACCTCGTGGAGAGTGTAGCAGGATTTAACTCTTGACACAAAGCAAAGTCTTGGTGAACTTGGTAACCCATGCAGAAGGTTAACAAGGTCTGGCAGGTTAAACAGGAGAAGATTCCCAGTGTGACAGTACCACAGTTACCTTTGTCTGGGCTCTGCTTTAGAAAAGGAGTTGAGGACTCAGGGATTAAGTCATCCTGTAAAGCCTCATCACCAGGCTTCTTTCACAGCAGCAATTCACATCGTGCAGGTCTCGGCGTGAAAGAGCAGCAGGGCCTCAGCAGGGACTACATGTCCCAGCATGCAGCTCCCTCCACGCAGCACAGCCACGGGGCTGGGCATCGGCAGGCTGGGATCTGCTCTGGGGGCTGGGTGGGCAGGGGTTTTGTGCAGGGTCTGGATCAGAGGGTAACCACGCTGCCAGCATGTCTTTTGGAGAGGCTGCCTTTGTGTCACCTGCAGCAGCTGCTCACATCACGTTTTGTTTGGTTCCTGCTGACTCTCGTGGGGCCTGAATGCATCTCTTCTGCGGGCCTTGGGCTGGCCTGGATGTGTAGGGACAGCAGAGCCCTCCTGCCTCCTCAGCCGCAGAGCTGCGGTCCCTGGGGAGCTGGGCTTGCGGAGGGAGGTCCAGCCTGCAAGGGAGGCAGGGCAGGGCTGGGGCTGCTTCAACTCTGCCACTTGTTTCTGTTCCTGTGTGGAAAACGTGTTACCCGCTGCTGGATGGAAAGCTGGTGGAGTCTTCCTGCACTGACTTTGGGCACCCTGCTATTTGAAGCACAGCTTGCTGAGGGGACTCCACCTGCTCGCCTGCCTTTGCAGCAGTTCTCAGTGTGCTGTCTGTCATACCTACCCTTTCCAGAAAGAGACTTTAAGGAATAACAGATAACTTTAATTTTACTGGTGGAGCCACTGTTTTCACCTCTGGTCGCTTCCTCCAAGGCAGGTGAAGCCCTCAGCCCATACACCCTCTGTTGTGGTGATGAGCTTTCCCAGCCTCCATTCCCTGGGCAGTTTCAGATTTTCTGTGCATGCAGAGCAGAAGGGGGAAAGGAAGTTCCCCCGTGTTTTCAAGGGACCTCTGAGTGCAGAGACTCTGCTGCTGGCCTTCCTCCTTACTGTGTGTTGCCAGCTGCTTGCCCTGGCCTGTTTCTGCGTGGCCACGCTGAGTACAGGGAGAGAGATGGCCGGAACTTCCTCACTGCTTCCGAGTCTTCTGTGAGTGGGTCAAGGGGATAGTTACTGACCTGGCTCTCGAAAGTCAGTGACTCCTGACTCTTCCTGAGGCCTTTACATGACTTTACTGCTCTTGGCCTGCCCACGCTTGTCCCCTGTTTGGCTTCGGTAGGCACCGCTGTCCTGTGCTGTGTGGAAGTGCACAGTGCCTGGGGGCCGGGACGCTTCCTGGATGCAGAACTAGCAAATGTGTTGTCCATAGGTATGTGACCACAGATTCAAGAGGGAAGAGTGAAGCCACATTGGTTAGAAAAGCAGTGTCCTCAGCATGCTGTCAGTGGAGCTGAAATCAAATTACCAGAGGCTTGCATGGCTGGGGGAATTAGTGAGTCAGGTTTGAAGCAGGACAGGTGTGAAGGGCAACAGGGGAGAAATCCCAAAGGGAGATACTTGTACGTTAGCGGCTCGTGGAAAGCACTGTTGCAGATTACTGGGCAGTGAAAGCTTGCTGTGGGAGGGTTTTGCCTGATGCCTCTCTCCTGCTACCAGGGGACCCCCCCTTTCTCCAGTAGGTTGTGTGGGTGCCATCATGTGTCTCTGATCCTTCCATCTGTCTGCAGCGCCTGGCAGCTCCGCTCCCTGGAGCCAGTTTTCTGACCATCTCTCTTCCTTTGTTTTTCCATTTTGCTTTTGTGAGTGAGCAAGTGAGACAGGTGAATACATCCTCTAGAGCACTTAGTCTAACCAAGTTTGAGGTTTGCTTTATTTTTTGTCCTTTCACTGAGAAGTGCCTTTGCAAATTTTTGTCCTCCATTTGCTTTTGCTCCTTTCTTTCACAGTCTCCCTTGCTTGGCCTCGTGAATGCCCAGCTGCCAATAAACGTGTTTTCCCCCTGTTTCTGTCAGTGTCTTCATCTGGTTGTGAATCTTGAATGAAGAGCAGCTGAGCACATGTGCTCTGCATTTCAGAGAGCTTTTTCAGGACTGGATGGTGGTTCATGGTCATACTCACCTCTGTTGTGGCCCAGACAGCCCCCCGCCTCCCCCCAGCTAAGCAGCATGGTGGTAGGACAATACTAGGATAGGAAACCTTCAAAGGAGTCTTGTGTGCTGTGAAAAGTGTGCTTAGCAATCTGGTTAGAAGTGCTTTTTAGTAATGAATCTGTTTCCTCGGCCAGGGCTGATGTCAACCCTGAGATTCTTCTTGTTGGAAGTGAACAAAGATGCAAAGCCCTTTATGCAAGAGATGAGGTGATAATCCAGATCTCCTGGCCTCAGTCTATTTGGGGTAATTGCATTCTTCCCGGAGAACATTTTCAACCCATCCCTGTCAGATAGGTTGTTGTCGCTTCCTATGCTGCAGCAGTATGTGGGTGGCAGTGCTTCAGCTGTGTCCAAAGCAATTCTTGTCACTGCCCAGGCTTAGAGCCTCTCGATCCTTCTTTGAAAGGTGGAGTGGAGGGTTTAACTGTATGTGCATTTACATATACACCTGCTACACCTCCCAAGGCTTGTTACACTTGTAAGTTCTCCAAAAACATAGCCCTGGTGACTAGCTGGTGCAGCTTGCAGGTGGGATCTCTCCTGGGGTGCTGGTGCAGGTTGACCTGCTAGCTGTGTAACTGCAGCTGACATCAAGCACACACTTTCTGAGCACCTTCATGACTATTTTAAGGGCGGATGCCTCCCCATGTCATGGTGTAAAGGCTGTGCTCCTGGGGGACTGTGGTTGTGGCTCTGCTTGTTGGTGCTGCGGCTCTGGTGGGGGTTGGGTTGTGTTGCTGGTGGTATTGCAGGGTGGTTGCCTGTGTGGGAGGCCAGGATGGGCAGTGGTAACTGCCTCTAAGCAGTTTTTGCTCATTGTGCCTGCAGCCAGGGGAATGTCAGGCTTGGTTTTGGGGAGGCTAATATCATCCAGATTATCAGGAGCTACTGGGCACAAGGATGTAGCCTCCCCCCACCCCCCAGCATGATCTCCACCAGCTTCTAATTACAGCACTGGAAGCCTGGGGAGGAGTCTTAAGCAACACCTTTGTGATAGTGTTGGCAGGCCTCTTGGAGGTTTCTGTTATGCAGTTGTCATTCTCCCCTTCATTGTAGCCTGGGAAACACCGTAGCGTTGGATTTGGCCTGATCTGTTTGGGTTGTTGGGAGCGGTGTCTCTCCAGTGGTGGAGTTTGGCCTTCCCTGTGCTGGCTCCATGTCCCCTTACAGGTTGGGAGAGTGGGTGGCCAGACAGGACTGCAGCCAGAGCCTGTTCTGGCAGACTGTGCCAGCCTACCCACTCCTGCATTGGCAAAGCCTGTGTGGTGGAGCAACAGGCAAAGAACAAAGCCAAGGGCACAGAATGGCCATTCCTTCTCACTGAAATCTGGGGATCCTCCTCTCTGAGGAATCAACTGTGTACTTGCCTGGAGTCACATGGGACACTGGAGTGATAACTGGGAGCCCGGGAGGAAGTCAGGGCTGCATCTGGAAGAACAGCCTCAGCACTGGTAAAAGGCCTGGTGAGAGCTTCGAGGTGCTGGGGAGCTCAGAGTCCCTCAGCTCTGTGCGTAGGCCACCAACTCACTTGGCTTGGATGAGCAGTTACTGCCTGCCCAGTGTTCAGAGGGTCTTCTTGCTTGGGCAGAGTGTTTCCCAGCTGAGCTGAATGTGTGTTTGTGCGCTTATCTTTCCAGGTGACCTGAGACGGCTGCAACAAGCAACCTCAAGACGACACTGCAACTGCTGACAGCTGAGAGCTGCCTTTCCTGTCTGTTTCAACCCTACACCAAGGTTAGCACCTGTTCAATCATCACCAGTTTCTGTTCCTTCACCAGGGCTGGCCGATGCCCTGCTCTCTTCCCCTTGACCTGTAAGGACAGCTCTGTAGGATAGGTGACACCCAGGCAAGGAAGGTCTCACAGCCCAGGCGTGCTGGGTGCTCCTGCCTCCCAGCTGGCTGGCAGGGTGGCAAAAGGAGCCTGGATGTGTGTGACCGAGGCTGTTAAGTTTGTTCAACCCTGCACACTGTTGTCAGGAGCTCAAGGGCAGAGTGTTTTAAGCCCTTGGGAACTTGCAGCCTGTGCTGCTTGGTGCACTTGTACCAGCAGCATTGAATAGGAGTGTTTCCCAGCTGTTGGTCTCTGCTGCTTGCTGTCCTTCACCTGAGCAAACAGAGCTAAGGCTCCATGCAGAGCTTGTGGCAGACATGATCCTGCTTTCTATCAGAACCAACTGATCTCTGCCTGCATTTTCCCAGGATTTTGTAGCTCAAGGAAACCCTTGGGCATGGTGTACGAAGCTTAAAATGACAGTGAAGTGTGTCAAGAGACTGGTAGTCTTTGTATCACCACTGCCAAGAAATGTAAAGGCCCTCCCTGCTCCAAGGTAACTGGCCTGGAGCAGTCTGAGTCAGCAATGGGCTTCCCACTCTGTCCCTGTGTGCCTGCTCAGGGCCCAGCGGCACCCATCGCCCTGCCCAGTGTGCTCTCAGCAGGGAAGCTGCCCTCTTCTCACCAGCACCGTGCTTCCAGAAGAACAGGCGCAGCCCTTCTCTCACCCCAGAGCCCAGCAACACTTATCCAGGAGAGCTTATATGGGGAAGATGCTGTTCAGGACACGGGGCTGCCAAGACTGTGTGGCCTTTCCTCTGAAATGTCTGCCAGGAAGGTTTGAGACCAGTCAGGGACAGATGGAGACTGGGTCTCAGCCATCTTATCCCTCAGCTGGATGCTGGAGTGGCACCTGCAGCAAGTGAGCCAGGTAGGTTTACCTGGGAAGTTTAAAGGAAGAGGAGACTCATTTGCTCATGTCAGTAGGGAGGCAGCAAGGCAAGCCTGTTATCCAACTGAGCTGTGGCAACCGCTAATGCTTGCTCGATGCTGAGATCTCTTAGTTATGGAAAAAGAGACTGTCTTGTGGCTAAGACCAGAGAAGAGGTTGCCTTTAGTTCTGCTGGAGCTGCTTGCAAGATCTCAGTCCACCAAGCTCACAGCTTCACGCTGTCATGGCTCTGCACCCTTTTGACAAGAGGCATTTTAACACAAGGCTCACCGTGTTGGATCCCCTTTCCTCCCTGCCTGCTGAGTGACCAAGTAGCTTGGCACCTCCAGGGACAGCGAGTCTCCCCTATATGTGTAATGCAACTGCTTCTCCCATTTCTTGGATATAGCATGAACCTTTCTTGCTTGGACATCACCTAACTCAGGTGATATCAGTGAACTTAGACTTGGACTGAACTCACCATGCTGGTCCAGTTTAATGGCAATAATCTGGAAGCTGGTACAGCTTACAGACCCTTGGACAGACCTGCAGTGCCTCTGTGTGGGCTGCCATTGCCCGTTGGTCTGACCAGCTGATGTAGGAATAGGTCATCTTTCCACCGGAAACCCCGAGAAAGTGCTGCTTTTCCTGCAGAGGAGAGGCCCTGGGTTCCTCGTGAGTATTGGCACTGGAGTTATGCAGAGAATCCCCTCGTTGCTCTACCATCTCTGTTGCAAGTAGGTCGGGCATTCAAAGATGCTGTTCATGGGAGTGTTGGGACAGCTGAATCCTTGTTCTGTTCTCGCTGCTCCCAAGAATGGAGCAAGGAATCATCTGCTGAGGCTAATTTTAGGTCCCCGAACATTGCCGGTGTCCCTCTGAACTCCTATTTGTGTGTGATCCTGCGTCTCCCAGCTAAGAGCTATGTGAGAGTCCCATATCCTCCTGTGTGAAGGTTTTGCTGGGGCATAGCGTCCCAGGGATTAGGAAGAACTTTGAATTCCTCACTTACCTAAAATGTCTAAGCCATATCAGATGTACGTGTGACACTTTTTTTCAGCCCTAGAACCAAGCACCCTTTGGATTTTGCTCTGTGGGTCTCCACTCATTGCATGGTGGGAAGCAGGCTGCAACTTTCCAGCCTTTTCCAGCCCAAAGTGCAGCATCCTTCCTG
Organism: Urocolius indicus; assembly: GCA_013401255.1. Lineage (NCBI taxonomy): Eukaryota > Metazoa > Chordata > Aves > Coliiformes > Coliidae > Urocolius > Urocolius indicus. The sequence continues at coordinate 70,916 of WBNH01001596.1, read as the reverse complement.
TTCACAGCAGTGAGTTGCTTTTGTCTCGGATGGGCACATACAACGCAGAAAACAGTCTTCTGCAGAACTTCTGGGTGTAGAAATACTCTGAAGCCCACAGCGAGTGAGATGAGAGCCCAGCTCTGGCCCTTTCTGCACAATCAATGGCTGCTTGGCATCTGCCACCACAAGCCTCCAGCACAGGACAGGGTGAGGCCTCCTGGCCTCTCCCTTGTTTGTACACCCAGACTTTTGGCCTGTCTGCATTCTCCGGTTTCCACCTGCTCGGGTGATTTTTCAGCAGTGCTGAGCTTAGTGTTGAGCTTTGCTGAATTTCATGTTGAGGCAAGACGTGCATCTGCAGTTTTGGCCTGTCTTTATTTTTAGCCTCTGTAAGACTTGGTTGATGGTATCAGAAGGAAGCTGCATGGGCTCCTGAGCTCCATGACTCATCTTGGATCAGGACTGAGGCTTCTCTAGCTTCTGCTATAAGCCTCGATGATGTAACCGGTTATGGTGCACCCTACTAGATCTGGGGAAAGGCAGAATGAGAAGGGAAGCAGAGCTTTTAGAAGTTTGGGTTTTCGTTTTTTTTTTTTAATCAGTTCTGTTAAGCCGTTAAAGACTTTCATAGAAAGATATTGGCAGGTATCACATGTGAGTGTGGTTCAGCAGGGTCCTCTGGCTTCTCCTTGCATCTTGTGCCTGTGCGGAAGAGGTGAAAGGGAGAAGAGATGTGCTTACACATGTTTAGTGGCACATAGCAACAGTTTTTAGGACAGAAAGCAAAGGGGGATCCTGTCTCTAGCTGAAGCCACAAGGAGGTTTGGTGCGGCAAAACAGACCTGCCTGAAATGGATGGAGAGCAAAGACTAGGGAGATGCCTGGCAGGCTGCAGCAAGAAGAGGCTGGGACCCCATTTCCATCAAGGCTGGTGCTGCTACAAGGTAGAAGGAGCTGATAGGGCTTTGTGACCTGCAGGCAGCCATGTGGTGCTGGCATGGGCAGGGACTATGTGTTGCCACTGTGGCACAGGTAGTGGGGGACGGTCAGTGGTGTTGAAGTGTCCTTGCCTGTCGCAGCATGGCAGGGGCTGCAGCTGGAGGGGCCTCCACACTCTGGGTGCCCATCTCTCCTGTGTCGTGCCTGAGGGCCAGGCACGGTGAAGTATGGTGCGTTCAGGTCCAGGGTAGGCACCTTACTTGTAAAGTGTGTGAGGATGATGGCTCGTGGGAGTGGGCTCCCACCTCTTTCCCCTTTCCTTCCTCAGGGTAATAAACAGCCCTTCAAGAGCACGTTGAGGCTTTCGAGTGTTGCATGTTGCGTGGCAGGTTCTGCAGGGGAGCACAGCAGGGAGGAGAGAGCAAGGCTTGGGACAGCAGAGACAAAGGATGGAGGCAGGGGGGGCATGCTTGGGGGCAATTGCTGTGGCACCTTGGCACTGGCAGCACCATGCTTTCTGCAGCGTGTAGCAGAGGAGCAGACAGGGAAAATGTGCAACCTGCCGCAGCGCTCAGTGCAGCACCATCCCTACTGTGCCGTGACCTCAGCACTGCTCAGCTCCTCTGTGAGCGTTTGGCATCCAGAGAGGTTCTGCTCGGGCTGTAGCCTCAGGGTAGGTGGTCAGGGGTGTTTTGTCCACCTTCTCTTCACATTGGCCCCTCAGTGGGGAATGGGCAGGCAGCTCGTGTTTGCAGACTTGTTCTGTTTGAAGCCTTGAGTTGTAGAGCAGGCCCGTCTGGAAAGAAACCAGCCTCATGAGCCCTCTCACTGTACCACAGAGAAAAGCAAGTCTTTCTGAGGCCCTTGCTTATCCTCACTTAATCAGTGTATGTGGCTCCAGCCACGCATCTTCTCAGGATGCCTGCCACTGTACTGTGCTGCCCACCTCTACAGACACTTTACCTTGCTCTGGGGTATCTGTATTGTGATGAAGAGCAGCACTAACACCATCTTCTGCACAGGTAAAGCAGAGGTTAAATATTTCTGAAGCTGCCTTTGGGCAGACCCCTTGCCAAATCCTGGCCTGCTGAAGAAAGCCGTGAGATCGTGCCGCCCGCTGCACAGAGAAAACAGGTCAGGAAGCTGGCTCCAGCCCTGGCCGTAACAGGAGTGTGACTGAGACCTGACCTGTCATCCATGGTGTGCCTAAAGCCGTGGATGTGAGCCAGGAGGAAGGGACTGGCTGGCAGCAAGCACAGCTTGCCCAGTGCAACATGGAGGGCTGTGTGAGCTGTAAACCTCTCTCATCAACACCTCTCAAAGCTCAGTGCTCCCAGGGAGCTGCAGCACCCTGCGGGCAGCTCTGTGTCCAGCCCAGAGCAAGAACAGAAGGAACCTGTGCCACCTTTGGGGGATACTCTGAGCTCAGGTGTGTGGAGCTGCTGTGGAGTGGCACGCACTGCTGTACTGCCTGTGGGCAGAGTTCGTTTGGTGTAAGGATGTTCAGGGGAAACTGAAGGGGAGAGGATGCCTGTCAGTGAGCTGCCCAAACAGCCCTATGGTCACAAATGTCATGATCCTTGCCCGAGCTGTGATTCCTCCATCCAGTTCTGGATTGGGGCACAGAGCCTCAGAAATACCCCTGAAAGTCATTTAATCATTTCAAATCTGCCATAATGTCCATCTCCAATTTAGGATGATTGTATGGTCTATATAGACTGTCCAACACTGCCTACTGCTGCAGTTCCAGTCATCTTAAAACTCTAAAATAGACTAGACTTGTTGTAAAATGTCCCCTGGACTCCAGACCCTTGTGCTCCCAACGAAGAGCAACTGCAGAGGTGGAAGCTGGAACACGCAGCCTCTCTGAGAGCTGCCTTCCCCTCTCCTGCTTCTGACAGGTTCCTCCTTTTCAGAGGGGAGCAGCTTGCTCTGCACTGGCAGCTGGAGCTTCTTTCCCAGGGAGGAAGCTGGACGCTGAACACTGAAGGCAATTTCAGATCAGCAACTTGAGCACTGCATGTGACCTTGGTGTGAGAATTGGCATGACAGTGTGTGCGGGTGCAGATGACAGTGGAGTGTGGTGAGAATCCATTGAGCCAAACCACAGTTCCCTCTGACCCTACTCTCACAGCCTGTTGTTTCCAGCCGTTTCTCGCAGTGTGCTATGAGGTACAGTGGAGTGGATGCAGAGCCCAGCAGATAAGGCTCTGGGTTATGTGTGTGTGCTGGGGTTTGAATTACCCGTTTCCCCTTTCAAGGGAAGAGGGTGTTTTCTCTTCTGCCATTTGTACAGTACCTCACGCGCCAAGATCGTTGCCCAAGACTCAAGCTCCCGGGCACTGTGACCTGATGAGTTATAACCTTGTCATCTTTGAAGTGCTGCTCCCTCTTTTTGTTTGTCTTGCCTGTTCATACTCCGCATTTTTTTTAAGCACAGCACAAAAGATCAGAAAGAATCAAAGGCAGTGGGGTCACACACTCTGCTCCTGAGCTGGGTAGGAGTTAAGACAGGCAGTGCTGGAATAAGCATTTAGGGAGAGGCAGCCAAGACAGATTTCCTCCTGGCTGAGCTGCAGTGCTGAAGTTTGGAAAGTACCATGTGGATTACGTGCTGCTGTGCTCTACTGCTGTTGCCTTAGGCAAGTCCAGGACATGCATACCTGTGGGTAGTCAGATGGGGACACCGTCCTGAGCAATGTGCCTCTGAAAAAATGCCCACTGTCCTTTTGGATGTCAGGAGCAACCTTAATGCTGCTGCTGTGGAAAGAGTGCTGGGGATTTCACCAGATAAGTGATGGATGGTTGGGACCAAGAGGAAGCTTTCACTCAGTGGATGTTCCTACCTGCATTCCCTAGACTCTGAGAAGATCGTTGAGCCCAGCAGTGCTGTACAGATTGCACTGTCTGAAAGATGCATAAAGAATAATTTGCAAGAGCCAACTTTTTGCTTTACTCAAACCTGGGGAAAATGCCTGGACTCACTCCACTGGAGTTTTCTTACTGCCAGTCACCAATGCTGCAGCTATGCAGAGAAAGCACAGCACAGACAGGTTAGCACAGTCCCTCCAGTCCTTTCTGTACCAGTGTTTGCATTACTGATGAGATTAGTATAGCTGAGCCAGCGGTGGACAAAGAGGGTAATTTTCAAGGTCCTCTGTGCTGTGGATGCTGGCAAAATAGCAGTTAGGGCATCAAGCAGTGGGTCTGAGCTTTGCTTTTGTTCCAGCTTCTAGGAGCAGCAACAGCTTAAAATATGAGCTGTTTTGAGGAACTAGAATATTCTTAGGCTTTTTATCTGTTTCTGTTCTGCTGACCTCTTCTCTGGGCTGACAGTCTAAAGTCTTAAGGTATTTGCAATGATCTGTCCTGGCCATGTGATATATCTGGATGGAGAGAACACAAAAATCTGTGGCATCAGTTTGCTACCCTGAAAGTGCACCTCTTGCTGGCTGTGCCTGTTCCCTGTAATCAAAGGACTGTTTCACAGCTTAGATGTGTTGAGGAAACAGACTTACAGCTCCTCTCTTTTCTTCTGTGCAGCCGTCTCCCTGGCAGCTCGGTAGGAATGATTTATTGTAGATTACAGTTCTGTTTAATTCTGTTTCTCTACAATATCATACTGTTCAAGCAACTGAGCAAAACGCAGTGGTGTTTCCGGAGGAAGGCTGCTATCAGAGGCCACCCCTGTAGCAGAGGCTGGAAGCAAGGAGAAACAGTTTACCAGGAAATGCCTGTGTTCATGTGCTGGTTGCTTTTTTGGGAAGGAAAAGGCATCTCACTCTTGAAAGCTTCCTTGCTACAGGACTCCAAACGTTGCTGATGGAGCTGCACCAGTATGAGCAGTAGTGAGAGTGCTGCCCTCCAGAGCCTGGGAAAGATCTGGCCAAAGTGATGATCTGGAAAGAAAAGCCAAATCCTGTCCTTAAGGGAACTTCTAGGTGGATTTTTTTGAGTTTGGGTTGGTTTTTTTTGGTTGGTTTGTTTTTTTGCTGACACAAATAAAAGTTATTGCTTCTGCAAATCTCTGTAAGGACAGAGCAGGGGATTTCCCTTGGAGTGAGCCTGCTTGAAACTGAATAGGTCTCAGATGTGTGTTAACTGAGAAATGAAAAGATTGTGCCATAAAGTGATAGGGCATAATGAGTTTTATCTATTATTATGTTGTCCTGGGAAATGAGACTGGGGCAAGGATATTGGCAATAACGTTATGCTTTGCATGAGAACAACAGCAAATACCACCTGAACATGCTTCCCTGGAGAGAGGTAAAAGGGTCTGTCTCAGAGAGTCCCCAGGAACGAGGAAATAGGAGACACGAGCCTGGGGAAAGACTCCAGGAGATCTGCAGTTGAGCAGTGCCTAACAGTTGTGCATGTGCTGTAGCTTGAGCTCTGCTTTCCTGTTCAGTCTCCCAGCTGGACTGGACAACACTAGGCTCTTACCCTAATTGTGATCTCAAGAAATGCCATAAAGAAACCATAACTTTAATAACATTAGGGAGATGTCTGACCAGAAGCCTGAATGAACACAGGTTTATCTTTAGCTGCTATGCCTACAAAGTAGATAGATGGGAGGTAATGTGCTACTGCACCAGACATAAGGATTTTAAAGGATGCTGGTGTGAGTGAACGCTGCTGTGGATCTTGTCCTGGGAAGTTTAACTGGTAACCAGGCCCTCAGAAGCGTTTTGGGAGGTGTGTGGTGAAAACAGGTGCTGAGGTCAGTACCTGGATACTTATCAGCTCCTAGAGAATCCAGGTCTTCAGTCTGACATGCAAATCCTATGAAGACTATAACAATCTGCTTTTCTCCCCCAGCCTTTTGGGAGACAGTGTACTCTTCTAGTTTTTAATGCTCTATTGGTGCCTCTTTGGTTTGGGGTTTGTGTGTGCGTGTATGTTTCTATGTGGCATGACCTTTCTTTTCTGAGCTGTGCTAAGTTATGCACATCCCAATCCCCTCTGGTGCCAAAGTGCACCAGAGCGTGGGACTGGATGCAAGCCCAGCAGAGCTGGGTGCAGTCCCTGTGGTCAGCAGCAGGTGAGGCCAACTTCTGCTTCAAGAGAGGTGAGAAAGGAGGAGGCTTATAACTCAGAAAGCTCTTTAGTATAGAACGTGTGAATGTCTCTGTACCTCCTCATCGGTGGTGTTTTCAAAGGTGTCACTACACTTGCCCTACTCTCCACACTGTGCCCAGTGCTGAGGGCTGCCTACCTGCTCTCCTTCCTCAAGGAAGGGACTGCATGCTCTGACTCAGTTTCCGTGTGGCCTGGGGTGGGGGGGGCGGGAGGGGTGGAGGACGGACCAGAAAGGAGCAGAGGAGAAGTTACAGCAGCTGGTAGGAAACGGCATGTTGGGGTGCTGCGAGGTGGCCCTACCCCATTCTGTCTTCAGAGGTGATGTTTGGGGGTGCAGTGGTACAAGCCTGCTCTATCTGCTGTGAAACTTATGTTTTGGAGTGCTACAGGGCAGTTCTGTTGAATCCCAGCTGCAGAGCTGGCATTTTTGGAGACTTTAAGACCTTGGCAGAGGCAAACCCTAAGCAACCTGCTTGAGCTTGGCCCTGATGCCAGCAGGATTGGATCAAAACCCTCTGAGATCCCTTCCTACTGTTATTCCCCAGTTCTGCAGTTCTTGGGATGCTTAGCAATGCAGCATCTCATGGCCTGTTAGATTGACAGTCTTGGAGGCAAATGGAAGGCTCCTGGGTTGTTCTGTCCACCCCCTTCTCCTGGTGTGGTTTGTCTCATCCAAATGTGATTAGCAGTACTGGGAGATGGAAGCACTGCTTCACTGCTCATTGATTTGCCCCAAACTACTGTAGCTGGAGCAGCCATCTCCCCAGAGTTCTGTGTTATTCCCTCCCTGTGTGAGCTCAAAGCATCAGTCAGCAGTGAAGCAAGGACTGTAAACTGTCCGCTCTGCTCTGCTGGTAGCACAGAGCCATGTTCTGCAGGGGCTTCTGGCATTGTCAAGAGGCTGGGGAGCATGCCGACCCCCAACCCTACAGCTGGAGAGGCTCCAGGTTTATCTTCCTTGTGGTGCTTCTCCCAGAGGCAGTGGCAATTGCAGGGGAAGTCACCAGTGGCCTTTTTAAAGGCTTCAGCCACCTGACCATCCCAAGCAGATGAAGACTGAGATGAGCCCAAAGCACTGTCTGGAAAGACTTACTCCCAATATTTTCTGTTTCTTTGCCAGCCTTTTATTCTCATGGCTGCTTTTTTCCTGATCCTGTCCTTCTGCAAGACTGGCAGGCCTATCAGCCTTTTCTCCAGAAGCATCTTCACTCTCCAGTTTATTGTGTCTCCAAGCTTTGAGCTTGATGCTCAAGAAGCCTGTCTAAGTGCTCAAAGGGTGTTTAGTGTTTGCCCCATCCTGTCTGCAAGAGTAATGAACCAGAGCAAAGGGGGCTGCATCTAGCCGTGATGCCTGGGCAGAGCTGCTGACCTGCACCAGTAGCCACATCTGCCTCTCCACCTGGCAGAGACTGGGAGAATGTCTCCCCAGGTACTTTTATGAGGGTTTTCAAGGTCTAGGACATTCTCATGAGTGTCTGTTAGTCCCTGTCTCACTCCTCTAAGTTGTTCCTTTCAGCCTTTCCCTTGGGTATTTTGATGCTGGACTGGCATCACACTCTGAGCCCTGCGCTCTCTCCTTCCCTCAGCAGTCCAGTGGTTGCTCAATATCACCCTGGGCACTCTTGCGTTACTTGTCGATGTGCCTGTTACGACACTCATGTGCAGCAGGGTCCAGTAGTCAGAGCCAAGAGACTCCTGGTGTCTGTTCCCAGCTGCCTGGCCAGGGAGGAGCTGGTTCCTGATGGTGTATGGAGAGCTCTCAGCTCTCCTGTGGGCTCTGTCTCCCTAGTAGAGTCAGGTCTGGGGGGATGTCAGTGTCCCCAGTGGCATATCTGCTGCCAGAGCTGAAGGTGTTTTGGACTTGGTTGCCCAAATTGAGCTGGCTTCTGTGGTCTCTGAGCTGTTTGTGTTCCCCTAGAAGCAACACAGCAAAACATGGGCTGTTACAGGGACTGTAACTGTCTTGCAGGTACTGACATCCTTTGCACAAGGGTTGTCTGGGAGGCGGAGGCAGCAGCATCTTGAGCCTGTTCCTGTCCACTATCACTTCTGTGAAGACGGAGGAGGCTGATATGCCCTTGCACTAGTGCCACGTAGTCTCTGCAGGCTGTGCCTGCCAGATAGGCCCGAGGACATGTCCTCTCTGTCTCCTCACGGCACAAAGCACCACTTGAGCCCTTGCTTTGTCTGTCTCCATGCAACATCTGGTTGCCAGATGGATTCCCCCTTCCATGCTGAGGGCATCCCTCCCTGGCAGCGTGCGTTGCTCAGAACCCTGGCGCCCTAGCTTCCATGAAGATGGTGGCAGATGCCTTGGGCACTGGGCTCTGCTGTTGATGGGACCCTGCAAGTCTTTTGGACTGTGTGGACCATGAGGTTTGCCAGTATCATGGGATGAAATAGGAGTTGGGCTCTGTCTGTCACTGCCCTGCATATGGGCACACCTACAGTCAAACATAACAGTTATTTCCTAGCCCCTCATTTCTCTTCCAAAGGGCCTGTTTGCCTCCATTATGGACAACAGTGTGTTTGGGTGACAGCCGTGACACCCTTTTCCTAATGCTAGCAATGTTTCACCTTCAGTCCCATGGACTGACATTGAATTTGTGGTGGAAATCCTCCTTCCCTGCAGTAGCCCTAGCTCTGTACAAAGATGTACAAAGCCTCATCTTTGCAGGATAAATCCCTGCCTGATCTGTCTCACTACTCTGGCCTGCACTAGACGTGAGGCTTGCTAAATCGCAGCTGGAAAAGGGTGAGTTGGGAGGGCGTGCACGGCCATATGTGTGTGTGTGTGTGTGTGTGTGGTATCTCCTCCCCCTGTGCTACATAGATGTGTAGCACAGGGAGTGGAAAAGATGCTGAATGTCCCCACAGCTGCTGCAGCCTTATCTGCAGGCTGCAGCTTGGTAATGCCGAGCTGGAGGCCCAAGTGCCGGTGGCCAAGCACCTCCCTTGGAGGGCTCTTACGGTAAAAGGAAGTGTAGCGCAAGAGAGGTTGCAGTGGGGACGGTCAGTTCCCACGGGGTAAATGCTGCGCACAGTCCTCACTGCCCTCCCCACCGTGGGCACTTTGCTCGCTCCCTGTTTGTGCACACAGCTTTGATGCCTGTGTCACGAGCTGTTCGAGGTAACACAGCAAACTCAGGACCTTCGGGGCTGCTCTGCGGTGCCCTGGTGACCGCGCAGGGAGGTAGGGAAAGGTGACATTGAAGTGGCTTTTGCAGGTGGGTGTTGTGGACTCGTCAGTGGGGTGTGCAAGGAGGCTCAGGCTGGCAGGGCTGTAGCTTTGTGGCAGCTGGGGTTGGGAGGAGACTGGTGTAAGTTATGGTATGAGCTGCAGTGACCAGGAGACAACAGAGCACAGGTAGAGAGCTGGGCACATTAGGGATATGCATGAGGGTGCATGTGAACAAGGGAGCATCTGATGGTGGAGGAGGAGAGGGCTGGGGCAAAGAGGTTGGTGCGAAGAGAAACACAGTGATACAGAGCGTGGCTGCCGCGTGAAGGATGTGGGGAAGGTGAAGGGTTATGTGTCTGGGCTCAGGTGATGCGAATGGCATCAGGGCACAGAAAGAGCTGGCTTGATCAAGAGGGAAGATGAAGCTGTGGATGGCTGTGGCTGTATTTGGGGCTGGCTGGGATCAGAAGAGAGGGGACAGCAGAGGTGGGAGTAAAAGGGGTCCTGTCACCCATTGATTGCCATGCTGGGCATCATTTTTCCCCTTGGAGCATCAGATGATAATGATATTAATGCTAACAGTGCATCATGTCATATAGTGGGGGTCTAGGCCTACTTGTACCTGGGAGGTGCCTGTTTTGGACAAATACCTTTATTGAACTTGACACACAGCAGAGTGTCAGTGCCTTAGTCGTGGCCAGAGACCCCAGGCATGGTGCAAGTGCAGAAGACGAGAGATCCCTGTCCCTTTGCCAGGAGCCATTTGCCTTGTCACAGGATGGCTGCACAGACACTTGACATCGTTATCACCAATGGTGAGAAAATTTCCACCATTTACAGTTGGCACCAAGGTCTGGAACAGAGCAGCCAGCCTGTGTGGTAATCCAGTGACTGAGGTCCCCAGCGCTTGGGCCACTGTCCCTTGGACAGACAAGAGGACTGCAAGGGAGCTGGCTACCACGTCCTTGTGCCTGAGTGGCCGGGGCTCACTTTCTCTTCAGGTGCTTTCTGTGTTGCCCCGGGACAGCTGCCATAGTGCCTGGGCTCTGCAGAGGGCCCTGGCAGGCAGGCTGGCAGGCGTGGGGCCAGCAGTGCCCCTGCCCCGGAGCAATGGTGTGTGACAGCCACTCCAAGGTGAAAAGACACAGCTTTTTATGAAGCACAGCCAGCCCTGAGGAATTTTGCTCTTGTGGCCAGCTGTTGTCCTGGGCCTGGCTTGCCTCCTCCAGCACTTCGCACCCGGTGCTGCTGCGGGGAGGGGAGCGGGGGCCAGCCCACCCTCCGGGCTCCCTGTGCCGGGCAAGTGAGTGCCACCTTGGGCTGGTGGGGGTGAGTAGCTGTGGTGGAGCCCAGCAGCATCCTGCTGCCTCTGCAGGGATCCTCTTGGGCAGCGGAGAGTTTTCCCCACCCCCAGCTCTGCCGCTGCCTCTTTGTTTTCTGGCAGAAGCCTCTGTGCCTTTTCATTGCCGTTGAGGCGCCGAGCAGGAGCCTGCATGTGCCGTGTGCGCGTCTCGCCGGGAACGTGATGCGGGCTGGCAAGCCTGCCGGGGCCCGGCATCTCCTTCACAAGGCTTGCAGAGGCCAGCTGGCAGCTTCGGGGGTCTCCTTTCCGTGGGCTGTTCCTCCGGTCGAGCAAGGCTTTGGGGCCGCTGGTTTCCTCTGCGAAACCCTCTTTTGCGTTGGCAGCGTTTCTGCACCTTGCCGCAAGTGGAGTAAGTTGGATGGGAAGGGGCCGGTCCCCAGCTTGACTCCGTTGGGGGCTTGGACTCTTTGGTGCGGTCCTCCCTCACCCTCGCTCCTGCTGGGAAGGCACCTGAGACGAGAGCAGAGCCAGGGGCTGCAGAGCCGGATCCGGTGGTGGCTGAGGATTGCTTGTGCTGCGCTCGCCTCTCCCTGTATTTGATCTCTCGACTTCCAGCGGGGACTGAATTCCTGTGCTGGATTCTGGGCTTGGCTCTTGTGAAAGGATCCAATTATTTCAAAGCTTTGAGCATCTCCATTTGCTGCCCATATTTGCAGCACCCGGGTCTGCGCTGGCTTGGAATTCCAAGTGATTAACGTGGCTGTGACATCCCTCCTAGGGGTGTTATCTTTGCTCGCTGTCCCCCACCGCCCCCCTCTTCTTCCTCCGGCAGCCAGCGAGCGAGACAGGCAGGCAGAGACAAAGGTCTGTCCTCAACCTGGGCTGTCCTCCCCATGAGCGACTGCATGGGATTTCCCTGCCCTGTCTGCTGCAGGTTTCCTGGGGTCCTGGTCGAACGCTGGAGCTGAGTGGCCATGGGCTGTATCGCTGAGGTTTGAGCCTGCTGGTGCTGGGTGGGCAGGGGGTACTGCTGGCTTTGGAGAGCTGCCCGATTGTCCTGGTGGATTTTTGAACTGCTTTTCATTCTTTAGCTGCGCTTTCCTGGGGAGAGGGGCAGCCATGCATGGAGGGGAGACTGGTGGGAGGGGTTGGACGTGGGGGAAAGCCGTACACAGGTGGCCGTGGCATAGCAGGGTCTGCCTGCAGACCCTGTGAGCCCCCCTTCCCAATTGCAGGCTATTGTCAGCCTTGCTGCCTACATGCGAGGCACACAGGCAAGGTGTGTGGGGCAATCTGTGCCAAGGCTTGGGGCGTCAGAGGGAGCAGGGATCAACCCCCGGGCCAGGAGCTCCGCTCCGACCACCCGAGCTCCCGGGAGAGGTTTCATTGTGTTATCCTGGGTCGGCCAAGCAAAAGGGCTCAGTCCCTGCGGCACCTGTGTGAGGGGCTGGGAGCCGTCGCCGGGCGGACCTCAGCCCCTCAGGAGCATGCTGCAGCCTGCAGCCCCAGGAAGATGGCCTGTGGAGAGGGCTGCTCTGTCCCCAGGGGCTTCTGCACCCTGTCAGTGTCCCCTCCCACGGGATGACAGGAAGGGTAGCAACAGCACCTCATGAATATGAGTGCTGCAGGGCCGAGAGATGTGTCGGGTCTGTCTTTGTAGCTGTCTGGTGGTTTCTAGGAGCTCTCACTCCTGAGGTTGGCACTGCTTCTTGCCCCTTCCTTTCCTCCTGGGCTCAGGCTTCCTCCCCATTATCTGCACAAGGGCCAGCACCGAGTCAGGCTCTGCAGCTGCATAAATCTGGCACAGCAGGAGGCCTCCCCAGGACCCCAGAGAGCAGCACTTGCCCTTGCAGTGGAGCAAGGATGGTCCCTCCCTCTGTGTCCTCCCTTATTTCCACCAAGAGTGAGCTCCTTCCTCCCCAGCCTGAATCCCAGGGGAATGCCAGACCTGTGTCCGTGCTGGCCGTCGTTCCTTTCAGGCAGTTTTCTGCTCTAGTGTCTCCCTAACCAGCTTCTCTCGAGGGTTGCCCCCACTCCTAGGGGTGGTGCTGGAGGTTGTCCCCAGCCTCCACATGTCTATCTCTCCTGACAGTGAGATGCCTGATCTGTCAAGCTGTGGAGAAGCCCTTCTCTGGTGGCAGCGTTGCTGCTAGTCCTGCCATCCTTTAGGGTTGTGATGGAAACTTTCTGCCTGCTGGCACTTCTCAAGGTCTGCACTTAAGCCTGTGCCAGGAAGCTTCTGGGTTTGCACTTTCTTCTTGCTGGATTCAGACAGGACTGATGGAGCTGTGACTTACCCTCCAGACAATCTGTTTCAAGCAGTTTCTTTCGCCTCTTGTCCTGCCTTATGCTCTGCCTCTACTGAGGACAATTGTTTGCCCTCTTGTAGTGACAGACCCTCTCTTTCCTGGCCGGGTGGTTCCTAGTTCACCCTCAGTAAGGCTGTGAAGATCTCCTTAGCACTTCCTAGGAGAGGAAGCAGAAGGGAAAAAGGCAGCAAAAGCCAATTTAGGGTTGGTTTGGAGCTTTTGTTGGGTTTTGGTTTTTTTTTTTGTTTGTTTTCTGTGGTCTAAGTGGTGAAAGGACCCCTCTTGGCCCTGCCAGCCTCCAGGCTTGGCACTCTCTCCCAGGCAGCTATGCCCATACCAAAACCTCTTGTTCAGTGGCCTTGACTGGATGGCTGTGCTGCCCTGGGCAGCCACACGGATTCCCACTGGGTGAGCGTGGCTCTTTCAGGCACAGCTCTTGTTCTCTTCCTTGCACCAATGCTGTGCTGCCAGCCCTGCTAGACTCCCCTATCCAAGGGCTCTGCAGGTCCTGTCCCATGGTAGATACCCCACTCTCTGTCAGAGCTGCCCCTACACCCATCCTGCTTCCTTTCTGGCTGATGCAGCACAGTTAAAACAGCAACAGATCCTTTTGCAGGCTGCAGCCCAGCATGTGGTACAGCTGCTGCATCACCATCGAGGGACTCTTCCTCTCTCACCATCCTGCTTTGTTGCCACCAGACAGAGATTGAGGTCTGTTAATCCTGGGTCTCCCCTGGATGTGCTAATAGGAATGAAGCCATCAGGTAAGCCAAGTCCCTGACCTCTCCTGGCTTGTCTTCCCACGGCAGGGTTGGTGTCTCAGTGTCCACAGGGAATGCAGTATCTCCGCCTTGAGTACCTGAGACACCCTCACACCCTGAAGGTCCTTTGGCACTGGGTATTTCATGACTGTTGAAGCACAGTGCCCTTCTCCAGGCCCTGCTGGGCTCGAGGAAGAGAGGAAAGCCATGCCTGGCATTGCTCCAGACCCAGGTGCTGGGAGAACCTGGCAAAAGCACAGGGCCCTTCCTGTCCTCTGAGCATTGAGGCGGCCCGAGAGCTTGGCAGGGGCAGAGCAGAAAGCAGTAAACGAGCTCTGGCTAGCAACAGGTAAAGTCTAAGTCCTGTCTTAAAGCACTAGCATAGTCTCAAATACTGGCAAAATCACCATCACTTGGGCGTAGGAGGGGCCAAATCCTTGGCTTGGGCACATGGAATCCCATGTGCTGCATTCAAGGGGTATCATCTGTGCTGCTCAGCTGTGCTGCTCAGCTGAGCTGCTGAGGACCTGGACCTGTCTCTGTCCAATCCAGGTGGCCAGAAGTAGGGCTCTGGAGATGCCTGGCTCAGGGGAGGGAGAATGGAAAGGTGAATGGGTGTTGTCTCCCTATCCCTATTTAGCATGCAGGAGTCCCTGTGTTGCTCTCTGTCTCTGAGGGAGGTGGTGGGCTCCTGTCAGGTGCTGTGAGAGACGGAGCCCTGTGCCAGCTGGCTGAGCTCTCAGGAGGGAGGAACTGCCCTGGGAAGCAGAGCTAAAGTCAGCCAAGGGAAACCACAGGGCTGGTGGAAGGGGAATGGGAACCTCTCCTGGACGTTGTGCCTTCCATCTTGAGGAGCATGGGGAGCAGTGCTGTGCTCTGGCTGCTCCCCATCCCAGGCTGATGGGCAGTCCTCCAAGGGGATGTACTTGGAGGTGCTCTGAGGTGGGTTGGGAAATCCTGGCGTTTCCCAGCACAGTGCTTCAAGTGACAGCATCTGGGGTAGCAAAACATGGTGCAGTCGCTTGTGTGCCACTGGCTAGTGTTGGCATCACCCAGAGACTGGTGTTGAGGTCTCGGCTGGGATGGGTTTGTGGCATCAGCTTCTCCTGATGGATTCCTTCTGTTGAAAAGCAACAGCTGCTGGGATCAAAGAGCTGTGACTACAGAGGGACATGAGGAGAAAGAAAGGATGTAGGTGACTGCTTGTCTGTCCCAGCATGGAGACGTGCAGGAAGGATGTGGCTTTCCCCCCATGCACCCTGCTGACTCCTTGCTGGTTGCTGATTTGGCTTCCCAGTCCTGGCTGTGCCATGCATCTCATTGGACAAATCTCCTCGAGGGATGAAGGAGAGAAGCAGCAACCTTCCAAGCAGGCAGAGCACAGCATGCTACCGCCTTTGTGTCTGCCCACAGGTGGGGGCATTTACTTGCTTTGCCACCTGCCTTGGTGCAGTCCCTGTGTGAGGTACTGGGAGGAGCTGGTCTTTACAAAGAGCTTTTGTTAAGGTTTTGGACCAGGGGTTTATTATGCTCCAGTATTTATTTGCCCTGCTGCAAGCACTGGAAGCTGGGTACTGTATCTCTGTTCTGGCTGGCTGGCGGTAGTGCCCTGCTGCCAGTGGCTTTTGGGCTGTCCAATGCTTGAGGACTGGCCATGACAGGCTGTTAATTACAAACCTTATTGGAAATGTAATGAAAGAACAGCCTGTTTCCTGGGGCAGGCGAGGTCAGGCAGCAAGCACGGTGAGTGACCTCCTGAAGCTGATTTCTCACCTGCAAGATGGAGGGATGCAGGTCTTGCTGGACCAGGGCGCCAGAAAGAGGATGCACTTGAGCATTTGGTGCCTCTGAGCATCCCTTCAGGGACTGTGTTCATCTGCCTGGTCAACGGTTTGCAGCTTCCAGAGCAGTGCTTGCTGATGGCCTGTGCTCCTCAGTGAGGCAGACAGGGGCTTCGCTCTGGACAGCCGCTGCAGTGAGACGCCGGTCAAGGGTTGTGTGGAGAGAGGGGCAGGGAGGACATAGTCCCCAGGGATGGGCAGTGCTTCCTCCTTCACTTGGAAAGTTCCTGGGCCGGCAAAGCTCATAGACTGCCCCAGGGACGGGGGGGCTGAGAGTGGAGATGCCCGAGGTCTCCTGCCCACTCTGAATTGCTGCGCTACTGCCCAAACTGACTCTCTTCCTTGACCTTTTCCAGGCATCAGAGCTGTGGGCCCAGTGGGTTATGACCGCAGGGAAGCTGTGTTGCATCTGCAGATCTCCATTATGTATCGAGAGCACATCTAAGCAGGTAAGTGCTGCCTTTGCACTGGGGGAAGCTGGTGGGGGGCCATCATGGCCCAGGGCTGTCAGACTTCTGGTTTCTGCCTTCACTGCCAGGCACATCATATTGAAAGAAAACCACTGTAAGCTCTTCTCCTTGTCTGTAGGGACAGAAAGCATCCTGTGCTGTAAGTGAAAGGGGCAGGAGGTGGACACAAGACCAGTGGCTAGCTGGAGACCTGGAGGTTTCTGGTGATCTGCAGTGTCTTGGAAAGCAAGGCATGAAATGGTTACCAGAAAGAAGCAGGGAACTGTTCCTATGCACAGGGTTTCATGCAGGAAGGCATGCAAAAGGGATGTAAAATACAAGCAAGGTATGAGTGTTCATAGCTTTAAGTATTTGTGGTTTAAATGGAAATCAAGGTGATAGCACTGTCTGAGATGGCCAAGATGTGTGTGGCCTTTGGTTTTGGGAGGCTGAGCCTTTGTGCTGCCTTTTGTCTTTGTGTAACCCCATAGGCAGACAGAACCCTCCTCCTGCCCTTCTCCTGGAGAGCACCTGAATCGCCTCAGCCCAGCATCTTCTGCTTTCCTTCCTCTCAGAGCCACTGTGGAAACTGAGGAGCTGGAGAGGACAGTGCAGAGGTTCGGAGGCACACCGTGATGGTGGGAGCCATTCCACGGCAGCCACGCCGCTTCTGGGGGGTGCCTGGCTGGCAGGTGTCTTCAGCTAGTTGTGCCAACGACCGCCCGCTGCGGGACAGGGAAGTCAGTCCGGAGCCAAGAGGAGTTCTGCTGCAAAGGGGTGAGTTGGGGAGGAAGCCAGGACAGGCTGCAGCATGGTGGGTTACACAGAGGGGGAACCTTTGGCAGGGACTGCTGGAGCTCATCCCAGACAGCTTGTGAATATCTCCCAGGATGGAGGCCTGGAGGTTGCAGGCTTTTCTAGGTAACCTGTTCCAGTGCTCCGCCACCCTCACAGTAAAATAAGTGTTTCCTGATGTTCAGACGGAACCTCCTGTGTTCCAGTCTGTGCCTGTTGCCTCTGGTCCTGTCACTGGACACCACTGGAAAGAGCCTGGCTCCATTTGTTTTGCACCCTCTCTTCAGGTATTTATATACATTGATAAGCTCCTCTTGAGCCTTCACTTCTCCAGGCTGAACAGTCCCAGCTCTCCCAGCCTTTCCTCATAGGAGCAATGCTCCAGTCTCTTAATTATGTGAGTGGTCTCTTGCTGTGCTCTCTCAGCTGAGGCCTCAAGCAGCGCTGAGCAAAGAGAAAGGATCTCACCTCTGCTGACCTGCTGGCAATACTTTGCCTAATGCAGCCCAGGACACTGTTGGCTTTGTGGAAAGAGCGTGTTGCTGGCTCGGATTCAACTTGGGCGTCCACCAGAATCCCAGTGTCTTTTCTGCAAAGCTGCTTTCCAGCTGGTTGGCCTGCAGCATGTGCTGGTGCGTGGTTATACCTCTCATCACTTCTTTTAAAGTCCCTGGGCTGAAACAGCCCCAGCCTGCCTCTTTCCCATCCCCATCATGGTGAGGTCAAAATAACCACACACAGCCTCGCACTCCGGATAGCCTTGACCCACTTGGAGAACCAGTTCCTCTATTGCTCACCTGCCCCTAAGCCTTTGCTCCACAAAAGCAAGTGGAGCTGTGGGGCCATGCAAGGGGCAGAGCTGCCAGGCACAGGCAGTTTGTTGGGCTGTGGAGCTCCTCAGTCTGTCAGTCACTTTTCCTGCAATTCCTCAGCTCTTGCAGCCATTTCAATATGTATCTTGCCAGAAGAACCTTGTGGCCAGGATCCTTACAGCCATCAAGCTGGGCTGCAAATCAAAAGTGAGACACCATGCAGCATGGAGAGGGGCGTGTGGGAGTGGGTGGATGGTGCAGAAATTCATGATGGGCTCTGCAGCCCCTGGAACCACCTAGCTGCGGTGGTGGAGATCCCTGGGCCAAGCTGGCAGAGATAACTGTGACATTAGATCAGGTTCCTGTCCCTGCCGTGGGGCCATAGGGCACCAGCCCTGCCTCTTACAGTGCATGTGGCCGGGACAGGTCGCTTTGGTGAGCACTGTGAGATGTTGCTGTTGCCCAAAGGGATGATTACAGGCCTGATTACCCCTGAGACTGGTCTGACCTGCTTGACTTCTGCGCTCTAGAACACCGCAAGGACGTCAAGTCCCTGGCAGAGGCCCTCTTCTCCCTGCTTGTGCAGACTTGTCGCCAGTAGCCTGCAGCCTGGCTGGAGACTCCTCTCCATGCCCAGGCCGGGAAGGAAGTGCTGATCCTGCAGGCGGGTGATGCTGCAGGGTTCCCTGGAGAGCCTCGCCGGCCTGCTTCCTCTTTCCGTCCCTGGAGAGGCGTTCGAGGGGCTGTACAAGCAGCTGCATTATCCTCGCTGGTTCCTCGCGGCCAAAAGCCTGGATGAGGATGGGGATGCCGGGGCGATCTCCATCCTCCTGCTCTCTCTTTCCAGATGCCGCACTGCAGCGCGCCCTGTAGCAGAAGGCTCACCCGGACGTCCTGAGCGAGGCAGGGGTCCAAGCTCCCACCCCCCTGTCCTCGCACCCTGACCTGTGGCACTTTACAGTCATCCTCCTGCTGCTGCTGCATGGGCTGTGGTGACTCCGGCTCCGCTCGGAGTCCAGGCAAGTGAGGCTCCATGCGGCACATCCACGCGGAGGCAGCGCTGCCGCTGGAGCGCAGTGCGGACGCGGGCCTGTCCCAGCCCAGCACAGATGCGCCCGTGGAGCCTTCCACACAGCGCTGCGCCCGACGCAGCATCCTCATGGGCTACAATGAGACAGACATCAAGCGCCAGAAGGTTTACCAGGTTTCCATCTTCTCCCACCTCTCCAGCTCCTCCGAGAGCACGGAGCAGTGGGCAGGCAGCCGGACGGCCTTCAAAAGGGGATACCCAGAGCAGCGAGCTCCGGAGGGAGGGCGAGATCCCAAACGAACTCACTGGGGTGGCGGGGTGGATGGCAAGCGCGAGGTGGCCCCTGGGCAGGCTGCCCTGGATGATGACGATACCTTCGAGGACGGCCTCTTGGTGGAGGAGCTGTCGCTGTGCGGCTCTGCCCAGCACTTCTCCCACTGTGGGCTGCGGGTGGTGGAGCACCGGTGTGAGGGCAGCCCTAGCCACACCCCCAAAGCCAGCAAGGAGGACAAGTTGCAGGAGGTCTCCACCTCCTCCTGGCCGCAGAACATTGCTTGCAGTACTTTGCACACGAGAGATGGTTGCTCTGTCTCGTCGGGGGATCAGCCCACAGAATATGGGGATAATGGTGAGCAGGCGAGTGGACACAGCTTGCTTCACGTTGACTTGCACAGTATTGCACAAACAGCCCGGTTGGACTCTATAGAGAAGAGAGAGAAGCCAGGGAGCAGCCCGGCTCACAGCAGCAGGGCTAGCGGAGAAGAGGAATGGCCGATGGTGGCCAATGGATGCAAGGAGCTCCCAGCTACGCAGACAGCACTCAGCCCGGAGCCCAGCAACCTGAGCTCCCTGGAGAAGACACCCTGCAGGAGCAGCCAGCTCAGTGGCAGCAGCTGCCCAGCCAAAAGGAAGCTGCTGCCCACTGGTGAGGTGGTTGCTGACTCCTGCTCTGAGGACGAGAGCCTGTCCCCACCAGCGAGGAAGAAGAGAGTGCTGCCGTGCCACCCGGTGCCCACAGCCTGCCGCAGCACCGATGCCAAGGGAGCCCCTTTCTGGAACCATCTGCTTCCTGCCACCAAGGTGAGTGCTGCTGGTGTGGGCAGGCAGGGAACAGCCTTGGCAGAGCTTAGGGCTGTCCTCCTGGGCAGTACAGTCCTTAGGGGCTGCATGCCCTGTTCTATCCCACTGCCACAGCACTGGTGTGAGCAGGGTAGTGGCTCACAGCCAGCCCTGGGACACACAGTCTGCAGGTTGTCAGCGGCGCCTTACACCTTCTGCTGGCAACCAGCTCTTTTGCCTAGAGAGCCTTGCTCAAACAGGACACAACCTCTCCATGATAGGGGGAGCTGAACACATGGCATGGGGCCACACTGTCTGACAGCTTCCTTTTAAGCTAGACTTAGCAGCAGGCTTGGGAAGAGCAGCTGGCATCTGCCTGCCTGATGAGAGGGAAGGCAAATGTGTGGGGTGGCTTGAGTCCGTGACCATGATACCCATCAGGGCAGGGGTTTGGTGGCAGGGAGTGGGACTGGACGTGCTCTGGCCAGGGAGTGTGATCCCCTGTGCTGTGTGAAGAGCTGCCACTGGCTTTTCTGCAGTTCTCAGTGCCCATGGCTTGTCCCCAGGGTGCCACAAGCTATCAGAAAGGGGACAGACTTTGGAGATTTCCAACCACCCTGGCAGCTCAGGAGTTGCCTGCCATTCCTCCCTGCTTACTCAACCCCTCCAACCAGCTCCCTGGCTTCAGTGTGTCTCACCAGCTGCGGCTGCAGCAGGCTCCTGCCAGAGCTGGCATGCTCCTCTCTTGACCTGGGGCATCCCTCGGTGCAGGGACCCTCAGGGACTGACAGCAGAGCTGCTTCTTGCTGCTTGGAGCTGGCAGGCATTGTTCACAAGGCACAACTCCATGTGTGCCTATGTGCCCTTTTTGGAGACTGTCCCTGAGCCCAGCTGCCCCCAGCATTGCCCTTGCAGAGTGAAGCCCTCCAGCAGCTTCCCTGGATTTTCCCTCTGGGTCATGCCAGCCAGGTCCATCATCCTTTTGTGTTGTGCTGCCTTTTGTGAGGCTTCCAGAAGAGAAAATCCCTGAAAAGGGGATGTCTTTAAATGGAGGCTGCAGTGTGGCTCTGGCTTTAACCTCCAACCCTGCAGCTGGAGGAATGTGGCTGGGGGCAGGGATGGGCAGTATGCCCATCTGCCTGGCTGCACTACTGAGGACGTTGCATGAGTCACCAGAGGATGAGACTTTTCCTGAGCTGGTCTGGAAGCTTTTTTGTATGTGCTAATATTCCCTGGGAGGTGCGAGAGGGTTCTGGTACATGCTTCTGCTTGGGGGTGTCCTGTCACTGGGGTTGGTCTTGAGACTCATTTTGCAAGGTGGGAACTGCGTTCTGAACCCTTGGCTTGAGTACCAACACCCTGGGCAGCTCCACATCACTGCCAGACACTCCAGCCTCTGGGCTGTCTTGCTGGCTGCACCTACAGAGGTTGCTGATGGCTCCCTGTGAATGGAAGCCTGTCTGATATGCTGGGACTGTTGTGAGGCTGTGGGGCAGGGCAGCAGGGGGTGGCACCTCCCAGGGGTCTGCAGTCCCTGGTTGCTGCCCTAACTTGGTTCTGTTTTCTGTCCCTTCCAGAGCTCTGCAGATTGCAGTGTGGTCGGGAGGAGGCTGAAGAGTGGTCTGCGCCTCAAATCGTGAGTGTCCCAGTGGGATAGACAAGGGGGCTCAGGATGCCCACCCACCCCAGCACCCTGCAGCCTCGTGAGAGGTTCAGGATGAGTCTAACACTCTTCCCTGCCCTGCCTTAGGTGTCTCACCTCCACGAGACTCCTGGTGCTTGGGGTGGTGGAGGGTTTCTTCTGCTGCTGGTGGGTAGGAAATTGGGTTCAATGTCCAGCGAAGATCAAGGGGTGGGAGGACGTGGAGCGGGATCCATATCCCCAGAGCCACAAGCAGCGCAGGGCTGTGTGCTCTCCAGTCCAACACTGATCTTCTCTCTCGAAGGCGACATCTCCGGAGCAGCATCCGCAGGGGTACCAGGTCCTCTGCAGCGCCCTGGGCCACCACCACAGTCAGCCACGCTCTGCTGGGCAACTTTGAGGTAATGGCACCCACCTGCCAGGGAGGGAGGTGGGTGCTGGGGGCTCCAGACTGGGCTAGTGGCAGGCACGAGGGGCTGAACCTGATGGGAGACCTGGTGTGTGAGGCTGGGGTGTCCCCAAGGGCCTGGTGTGCTGTGGCCTTGTGGCACAGCTGCCGTCCACCAGCGGGATGGCTCAGCCAGCAGATCCTTGGGTGATATGCCAAGACTGTGGACTGCTGAGATGGCTGCTGTGGGGCTGAGCCTCTGGAGGGGCTGAGCTGAGGTGCTCTCACTGCTTTTCTTTTAGATTACTGGTTTTAGCCCACCAGTTGAGGATGGTTCTGCTTCAGAACAAAGCAGCCAGGGTGTTCCTTGGACATACAAGGGCTAGCAGACACCTGGTTGTAGTGGAGATGGGAGTGATCTCAGTTGCCTCTTCAGAGCAGAGGGCAGTACTGGTGTCTGAAGGTCCCTGACAATCCTTCCTCTCTCAGGAGTCCATCCTGAAAGGACGCTTTGCGCCATCGGGGAGGATCGAGGGGTTCACGGCAGAGATCGGCGCCAGCGGCTCCTACTGCCCCCAGCATGCCACCCTGCCCGTCAATGTCACCTACTTCGACATCTCGGAACACAGCGCGCCCTCGCCTTTCCTGGTACGTGTCTGTGGGGCGGCTGTGTGGGGGCTGCACCCAGGCACCACCAGCCCAGGGGCTGCCCCTCTCTGGAGAGAATAGCAGCTGTGCTGGGAGCAGTATTTAACCTCTCCCAAGAGAAGGATAAAGAGGGAGAGGAGAGGGGAGCCTTGCAGACATCAACCCGTAGGCTGCTGCCCAGTTGTCTCATGGCTGTTGCTTCGCCGTCAGCTCTGTCTTGCTGCACGTTCGTCCCGTGGTTTGGAGAAGGACTGAGCTGTGCATCTTCTCCCTGCCTTTGTGCCAGGTGTTCCTGGACAGAAGGGGCTCATAGACCCATTCTGGGTCCCGGTTGGGCTCTCATGTGCTGTTTCTTTGCCGTAGGGAGTGATTGACTTGGAAGCCTTGGGAAAGAAGGGTTACAGTGTCCCCAAAGCTGGAACCATCCAAGTGGTGAGTCAAAGGCTGACTGGACCCACAATGGCCTTCAGCAGTGCCATGGGGAAAGGGTTGGGTTGGGTGGGCTCCAGTTGCTCCCCAGGGTAGATACCCTCCTGGGCGTTGTTTGGCAGGGCAGCAGCCAGAAAGCTTGTGCAGGAAGGGTATGTGGCTACCGAAATAGCACAGCAGTGGGGAGTAGGAGGTCCCTGGGGTGCTGACAGGGAGACAACATGATGGAAGATGCAGGGAAGGAAGAGGTTGGTGAGGTGGGACAAGACCCAGGCAGAGCATGTACGTGCAGTGGGGATGGGATGCAGTGGGATGAGAGCAAAGCAGTGGAGGTGGGTGGAAAAGGACTGACCTGTGCGCTTCAGGCTAAGCCTTCTGTAGCTATTGTGGGGCCTTCTGGACCCTTGAGCCTCCTGGTGCTGATCCCAGCTGCCCCAGCCGTGCCCTATGGATCCGTTCCTGTGCCCCTCCCCAGTCTTATCGCTACCCCTCTGCCTGCAGACCTTATTTAACCCCAACAAGACCGTGGTGAAGATGTTCTTGGTGACATACGACTTCCAGGACATGCCGGCCAACCACATGACCTTCCTCCGCCATCGCATCTTCTTGGTGCCTGTCGGAGAGGAGGAAGGGGCCACCATGGCCGCCAGTGGCCCACCAGGCCCCGACGCACCCCGCAGAGTCCTCTGCTACCTGATGCACCTAAGGTAGGGCACGCTGGGACAGATGGACACCTCTCCCGTATGTCCTTGCCTCCCCTAAGCCTGCAGGCTGGAGCCAGGGTTTACCAAGCTGACCCCCTCACTGTGGGGAGAAGCAGGGACTGGCTTTGTGGAGGCTGGAGTTGTTCCCCCGTGCACAGAGGCAGCAGTCTGTTCCTCTGAAGGCAACCAGAGCGTGGCTGCTCTGACCAGGGGCTAAAGTAGATGAGGGGGTTTTGCCCTCCACCGAGGCTGGCCTGCCCTTATCTGGCATCCTCCACCCTGCTCTTGTCTTCACTCAGGTTTCAGAGCTCCAAATCGGGGAAGATCTACCTTCACGACGACATCCGGCTGCTTTTCTCCCGCAAGTCGATTGAGGTTGACTCGGGAATCCCCTACGAACTGAAGTCCTTCACGGAGATGCCGAGGAACCCCTGCTACTCGCCCCGGGCCTGACCTCCTCCATCCCCCAGGGCTACCGGGAAGCCTCCAGCCCAGGACTTTGGGGAGAAATGAGTAAAGGGCCAGCGAGCGAGCACCGCCTTCAAGTATTTCCCTCCCAGCGCAGCCCTATCCTCCTGAGCAGCATGGACACCATGCCCTGCAGCAGCCTGCGAGCGCCAGGCCGGCTTCCCCGGGAGGGCAGGGGCTAGGGAGCAGCCTCAGCCCCCCCAGGGACGTGCCTAAACCTTCTGCCCCACGCTGCTCCCAGCTGGGAGACGGGGCTGTAGCTGGCAGGGGGTGGGGAGTGATGACTTAGGCTGGGGGGTACAGGTGAGGCTGCTTACGCTGGCCCTGGGGATAGGAGCATACGGATGAGTTTGTATTTATTAGTATTTATTGTTGGTGGGAGTTTGGAGGATTGGAGATGTTGTGCTGTTCTTCTCCACCCCCTCTGTGCCGGACAAGGCCTCTGGCAGCATGGGGCTGCCTGGTTGGGGCAGGGCTGTGGAGTCTGTGGGGGTGACTGGGGCTGCACCCTTGGGCCTGGGGAAGAGTGGGTGACCCACTTCTCAGCCCCAGTGCAGCTCCGAAGCTGCGGCTACCATCACAGCCCCAGGAGCGCCCAAGACTTGCTGCTGGGACCCAGCTCTGCGGGGCCAGCCCCACTTGAGGTGGCTGAGGGAAGCCTGAGACGTTTTCCAACCCTGTTTCAGGCAAGAAGTCTGTGGTGGGCAGGGAGGTGGCCGTTGTGGTGGATCCTGGGGATAAGAGACGTGTGTGTCACGGGGAGCTGGGGCTCTGCAGGAGCATGGGGATAGCCTTCCCAGAGCCCGTGTGTGCTCTGAGAGAGGGCAGAAATTGCCAAAAAAAAAACCCAAACAAACAACAAAAGATAAATGGAGAGCCTTGGCCCGACTGAATCTGGGCCCAGAGGGGCAGGAGCAGCAGCGGCCAGGGCTGGCGCGGTGTGCAGCAGGGCCTGTCCGGAGACGGACAAGCACAGGCAGTGGGGGAAAACGGGCCGCTGTGTACCCTGTCTGCATGGTCCCCGTGCCTCGGGCTCGCTGCCAGGCTCGCGGTGCCCGCTCGGGCCGGGAGCGCCCCGGCCCCTCCCGGTAAGGGGGAGGCTGCGGGCGCCGGGGCCGCGCTCCGTGCACACGCTGCCAGCCCTCTG
>WBNH01001596.1:23378-39930 GCA_013401255.1 Urocolius indicus | reverse complement strand
GAGCCGGGGACTGGAGGGGCCCCACGGGCGGGTGGCCGGGGCCGGGCCGGCGCTGCCCTAGGATGCGGCGCTGGGCGGTGCTGCTGTTCCTGGGCTGGGTGTGCTGTCTGTTCTTCGCGGGGATCGGGCTGTTCACGAGCGGGTTCCTGCTGCGCCGCGTGGAGCTCGCCAGCCGCAGTTCGTGCTCCGACGCGCTGCTAAAGCCGCCCCGGGGCCGGGGCCGGGGCCGGGGCCTCCCGCCGGGCTCCTGCTGGGCGCCGCGCCGCTTCTCCAAGGCCGTGCTCGTCATCATCGACGCCCTCCGCTTCGAGTTCGCCCGCTTTAAGCCGGGCGAGGCCGGCCCGCTGCCCTACGAGAACAAGCTGAGCTTCCTGCAGCACCTGACGGCCTCGCAGCCCCTCCACGCGCGGCTCTACCGCTTCCGAGCCGACCCCCCCACCGCCACCATGCAGCGCATCAAGGGGCTCACCACCGGCTCCCTGCCCACCTTCATCGACGTCGGCAGCAACTTCGCCAGCTACGCCATCCGGGAGGACAACCTGCTGGCACAGCTGGTGCAGAACGGTGGGTGGGCAGCGGGAGGCCGGGCCTCGCTGTGTGCCGACACCGGGCCTTCGCTTTCCTCCCTCTGGGAACGGGGTGGCTTTACAACACCTCCACGCCGTCAGCTGCCTCTTTTGCTGGGCTCTGGGGGGGGGGGTTGGTTGTCGCAGACAGAGTTTCCCCTTGTACCCAGCAAGAGGTATGTGGGACCGTGGTTTCCCCTTCAAAGACCGTGAGAAAGCAGGTGAGAGTGGCTGTACGGACGGTGACCGTCACAAGGTCATCACAGGGAATGGCTGTAGGACGCCGAGGGCAGTCAGTCCTGTTGTGTTTGCGTTCAGGTGAGACACATGATGAGGGAGGAGCTGGTGCCAGGTCTCTGGCGGAGGTTTGGGCAGCAAGCCTACCTGGACGGCTGCCTGCTGCTCTTAGGTAGCAACTTCATCGTGTCTTCTCTGTGGTTTGGTGCTGCTGGGGTGTGCTTACTGCAGCTGTAAAGGACTTGGTAGCGTGGGATGGTGGAATACAGAGAAAGAGGCAAGATGCGTTGTGGAGTCTCCTTCTCTGGACACATTCAAAACCCACCTGGATGAGTTTCTGTGTGACCTACTGTAGGCGGTTCTGCTGTGGCAGGGGGTTTGGACTAGATGGTCTCTGAAGGTCTGTTCCAACCCTTAACATTCTGTGATTGTGTATCCCAGAGATATTTCTTCCCAGGGCTCAGAGTGGCACAAATGCCCTAGGTAAGGCAATGTGACTGGGTTGTCCTCTCTCTCGTGTGTGAGCAAGGTGGACAAATGCAGTAACTTCTCCAAGACAAAAAACATTGGTAGGCCCTGAACCAGAGCAGCAGCCTTAGAGGAAGCGGCTCCTGCTGCCGGGGTGGAGAGGCGGTGCAGCAGTGCGGATGGCTGGCTGGTGGCAGGCAGGGCAGGCGGACTGAGGCATGGTGGGAGGCATCAGTACTTTTTGCCTTCTCTTTTTCTGCATATGAAAATTTGCTGCTGTGGGGTTTAAAGCCAGAGCCCAGGACTCACAGCTTCTCCCCAGCTGCTGTCAGCAGTCATTTGCTGCCTTTTGTTCTACGAGAGGTCATGGGTCTCGGGCAAGGGTTTGTCTGCTTCGTGGTGCAGCTTCCCAAGTGCTGCAGTAGCACGAGTGGGTGTCCTGGCCCGTTCAGCTGACAGGTTTTTCCTTGAGGTGACACGTCAAGAATAAGTTCATGAGGTAGTGCAGGTGGATTTGGTGTGAGGGACATTTTATAGGCTTAGGAACAGGGCTGATCACTCTGTCTCCACATATTCGAACGTGTTTACAGCCAGATGGATGTTTTAGTTTCAGGTTGATTTTAAGTAGCGTGAGTTGGGAGAGGAGCCAGCGCTCCAGACCTTGATTTGCATCTGCCCAGGCTCGTTTCACTCGTGCGGGTAACAGCATGTCTTGTGCAGGCTCACTGGTCTCATTCATTCCTTCCTTGCTGCCTCAGGAAGGAGAGTGGTCTTCATGGGTGATGACACCTGGGAAGGACTCTTCCCAAAGAAGTTTTTCCGCTCGTATTTCTTCCCTTCTTTCAACGTGAAGGATCTTCACACTGTGGATGATGGGATCCTGCAGCATCTCTATCCAACTGGTAAGCAGCTCTTTCCCCAGGGCCTGGATAATGCTTTGTGCTACACAGAGATCCTGCTGCAAGTTTGGGGTAGGGCTGAAGAGTTCTCTCTGTTATGGAGTGACACTTGTCCATCATACACCGCTGCTCGGGGGGTTACAGTGCTGGAGCTGTCCTTCTGCAGATAAGCTGCCTTCCGAGGCCCATAAACTCTTTCTGTAAGTCATAGAATTGTTTCACCTGGAAGAGACCTTTAAGATTATGGAGTCCAGCTTTCGTCCCAGCCCTACCAACCACTAGACCATTTCCCTAAGTGCAACATCCACCCATCCCTTAAACACCTCCAGGGATGGTGACTCCGGCACCTCCCTGGGCAGCCCGTTCCAATCCCTGACAAGCCTTGCAGGAGAGAAATTCCTCCTCATATCCAGCCTGAACCTCCCATGGTGCAACTTGAGGCCGTTTCCTCTCGTTCTATTGCTTGTCACTAGGGAGAACAGACTGAGCCCCTTCTCGGTACACCTTCCTTTCAGGTAGTTGTAGAGAGTGATAAAGTCTCCCTGAGCCTTCTTTTCTCCGGGCTAAACAGCCCCAGATCCCTCAGCCGTTCCTCATATGAGACGTGCTCCACGTATTTTACTTGCTTGGCAGCCCACTTCTGGATCCTCTCCAGCACCTCCATGTCCTTCTTGTAGGGAAGGGCCCAAAACTGGGCACAGTGTTTGAGGTGCAGCCTCACCAAAGCGGAGTACAGGGGAATGGTCGCCTCCCTGCTCCTGCTGACACTACTCCCATCTGTTTTGGAGGGAGTGCAAGGCGAGGTTGGACTTCTACATCTGTCTTAGAAATGCACCAAAGAGCAGCTTGACTTTGACATGTGGCTGCCTGGGCAGGCACACGGTGCTCTGGCAAGTACACATCAGTGCTGCTCCCTGCCAGGGGCTGGTGCACAGTGTTGCTGTCAGCAGAGCGTTGGGGCTGGTGGTCTTGGGAGGAAGGTGAGGTGTGAAGTTGTGCTTGTGAATTTTAGGCAATCTCAGGCTCTTCCTTCAGGTCTTTGCTTTGTCTGTGTATGAACCTAAGTGAACCAAAGA
Source organism: Urocolius indicus (assembly GCA_013401255.1). Classification (NCBI taxonomy): domain Eukaryota; kingdom Metazoa; phylum Chordata; class Aves; order Coliiformes; family Coliidae; genus Urocolius; species Urocolius indicus. The sequence goes on along the minus strand of WBNH01001596.1, from coordinate 36,684 downwards.
TGTAGCAGCCTGTCATGAGGAAGCCCTTGCACCTTGTGGGAGGGCTGCAGTTCATTATTTAGCTCAAAATATTTGGGTTTTCATGCAGCAAAGCTCTGAAGCAGAAGGGAGAGGCTGGGGGAACTTTCTAGCTAGAAAGTTCATCCTGGATGGGATGCAGGGAGAGGCACATTGATGAGTCTGACCTGAAATATCTCCAGGAAAGGAGTTCTGGGTTCTCCTTTTCCCAAGTATCCCCTTGATTTAGCTCAGTTTATGGCTGTTTGAAGTTAAGGGTGTTTAAAGGTGACCTGGGTGACATTGTGCCATTCCCCTCCTGAGGGGTGTTGAGCAAAAGCCACGGATACTTGGGTGATTTGCCAGGCATTTGCTGCAGACCCAGAGTGTGCCTCTCTTAAAAGCTGCATCCACTTCACTTGAGAGCTGGGGAGCGACGGTGGGAGGAAAGGGAGAAACAGCAGTTTACAGAGGTATGCACAAAGCTCTGTGAGGGGGATCCAGGCGTGGAGCCTGTGCCCAGCTCCCAGGCTGGCATGTGACAAAGTTGCTCTTGTTCCACAGTGGACAGCGGTGAGTGGGACGTGCTGATCGCACACTTCCTCGGCGTGGACCACTGCGGGCACAAACATGGGCCGGACCACCCTGAAATGGCTAAGAAGCTCACTCAGATGAATGAGATGCTCAGGTGATCAGTCTGGTGGGGTTGGATTGCCAGCTGGCATCTTCCTTCAGCCAGGCTGGTGTGGTGTTCCCAGGGCGTTTGCTGTGCCTGTTAGTACAGAGAGTGGCCTTGGCGAGCCTCAGCTGTGCTGCAGCGTCAGTGGCTTAGGCCCGTGTTCACAAGAGGTTTAGTTTCAGATGTAAGGCTGTCTTCAGGTCTTGCAGCATTGATTCTCAGCCAGACCATCAGGTGGTGATGCAGCTGCAGCCTCTTTGAAATCGAGGTTGTCACACTGAGGTTTGGCTGGTGTTTGTTTGAGAAGCACCTGGGGGACCCTGGCTAGGGAGTGCTGTGTTTGCTGCACAGGCCTGTGTGAGTTGCGCCTTTGTGTCAGAGGGCAGAATGGGATCTAGAAATCCTACCACACAGCTGTGCTTCAGCCCAAAATGCTGTGGCTTTTGACCTTTAGGGTTGCTTTAATTTTTGCCGCTGGAAGGAGTGGGTGACTTGCGCTGTTGCACGTGAGAGTGCCGTATATATCGCATCATACCTATTGCATGCTGCAGGGACAAGGCCCCTCTTTTTTTTCCCTGCAAAGTAGGAGGTTGTCCCCACAACGTGATGCAATATGCAGGGCCCAAATAGAAGCAGCCTCAAATTTGTTCCTGTTGGGAACCTTTCTTATGAATTGTCTTTTGTCAAAATAGCTGAAGGCACTGAAGAGCCAGCCACCATTCACTGGCCACCGAAGCGAGGCCAGAGCGTTCTGTCACAGGGCTCTGAATGTTCAGTTTGGTATTAAAGCATCCATTGCTCCGATTAACTGGCTCAGTTGTTGCAGCTCTGTATCAGCACTTAGTTTTGCCCAGATCCTTTTGTGGACTTCATTTCTGTGGTGCAGCAGGCTTGGCGGGGACGTGTTCTCTCTCACATGGGCTATTTGAGCCTCTACCCAGGTGGGAGCTGACCTTCCATGCCCTGGTAACAGGTCTTTGGTGGATCACCTGGGGAATGACACCCTTCTTCTGGTGGCTGGGGACCACGGCATGACAGAAACCGGAGACCATGGTGGTGACAGCGAGAAGGAAGTGAATGCAGCACTGTTTGTGTACAGCAAAACACCCCTGTTTGACACTGGTCCTCCAGAGGTGAGAGGAAGATGATCCTTGGCCATCACTGCCTGACTTGGCGTCCAAGGTGAAAGCTACAACTTGATGTTACAGAAAGTAACAGTTTGGTTGGGAGTGCTTAGGTGGAGAGAGGTATGGAGAGTCTATCCCAAGATAGCAGTGGAAAGGCAGACAAAGGATGCAGGTGACTGAAGTGTTTGAGACCCGTGTTCAGGCCCCTGCAGCTGTGAGGGGTGTCTGAGTGGGGCTGGGTGAGGCAACCAGGGCCATACCGGCAGATCTGCAGCTCCCGGTGGGCATCCTCCCCTCCACAGGGAGGTCTGGGCTGTGCCTCTGCCTTGTGCTGTGTTTTCACACTCCCAGCTTCCCTAGATTCCCGTCTGAACAGAGATGTCTTCCCTGCCATCTTCTAGCCGAAGCAAAGAGCTGCATTGCTGTTTACATTTCCAACTTTCTGATTCCTCCCCTGTCTCTCCAGGAGCCCGAGGCTGTTCCCCAGGTGAACCTGGTGCCCACCATAGCCCTGCTGCTGGGTGTCCCCATTCCCTACAGCAACATCGGGGAGGTGATGGCTGAGCTGTTCTCCGGGGGTGGTGATGCTGTGTCTGCAGCCTTGCAGCAGCTCTCGGTCTATCACATCAACGCCAAGCAGGTACGGCCTGCAGCAGGGCTCCCCGTTGGACTAGAGAGCAGTTACCTCTTCATAGTTTTTGCTACAGTAAAAGACAGGATCATTGTCCCAAAAAAGAAATGAAAGGGTCCTGTTTAGTGCTTGGTAGTGAGTGCTGTGGGGTGGAAAATGCTTGCCAGGAAGGTGGCATTTGCTTCGGCATGAGAGTTGGTCCCAGTGGTCAGAGGTGTGTTTGGTGATCCATTTTGGGGGAGGCTGGTGAGGAGGCTGAAGCCATCCAGGGGCAAGTCTCACTAATGGAGATTTGAGAGTACGAATGGATGTTCTGATGTTGCTTCAGTTTTGGAGCAGAAACGGTGTTAGCTATAAAGCTGTTTTAGAGCCGCGGCAGAAGGAAAGCGGTAAAGAAGGACTACGTAGAAGCAGCACCATGCAACAGGTGACAGTAAGGTGAGATTGAGAAGGAGCAGTTTGCCTGAAGTGCAGCAAGATACAGGGCCCCAAGACATGAGTGACAGAATTTGAATGATAGTGACTACAGTAGGTATTAAAGAAGCCCGTGCCACGGAGCAGGCTGTGTGCCAGAGAGAGCCTCTACAAACGCCGTCAGCTAGCGGGGATATCGGTAACACAGTTATTTAAAAGGTTGTTTATCAAGGGGATGGGGCAACACTTTTGTCTCAAGTGACAGGACAAGGGATAAGGGACAAAAGCTGGAACACAAAAAGTTCCACTTAAACATAAGGAAAAAACTACTTTCCTGTTGAGGTGAGGGAGCCTTGGCACAGGCTGCCCAGGGAGGGTGTGCAGTCTCCTTCTCTGGGCATTTCTAAATGCATCTGTATAACCTGATCTAGGTGGACCTGCTTTAGCAGAGATTGGACTGAATGATCTCTAGAGGTCTCTTCCAACCCCTGCCATCCTCTGGTTCTGTTATTCTGTGATACGCTGCACACGTCGCAAGGCTTGTGCCTCAACTAAGTCATTTGAGGGAACGCTGAATTGCTACAAGCACAAGAGTAACTCCTCCAGCTCCCAGCCACCTCCTGCTTGTGCCTGTCAGACACCTCTGGTGCAGGCTGGTGAGGAGCTGGAGAGGATACGATTGCTGATGAGGAGAGAGAAATGTTCGGCCTCTCTGCTGTGTATTTATAGAGCAGCAGAGTTCTTTGTCACTTAAAGTCAATAGTGGACGTTAGTGCCCCTTGGTCACTAAGGATATTGGTCATCACCTATTAGGAATTAGCATTACCCAGTCCTGCCTGTTTAAATATTTGTGCTAATTTGTCTGGGGAGGTTTCTGACTCAATCACATTGGTGTTGAAGAAGCCTTTGCATACCAGGGAGGTCATGCAAGGCTGCAAGTGAACTGTTGCACACTTTGGCTGTTCAGGAGCAGGAGAGATTGATTCTGCCTATGCTCTGAGGTGACTGGAAGGCATGTGAAGATACCACTGTGTTTCAGGGCTTGAGCAGATACATACTGCTCAGCAACTGGGTGTTTGTGTGGGTGCTCTGACCTGGTAATGCACTTGTAAGACTTTTTTTTCATGACTTTGGGACATACCCGTCCTCTTGAAGCAGAAAGCAGAATCGACTCTCCTTAGCCTATGTGCTTGTGTTGGAGAAGAGGGAGCTTATCCGTGATAAGCTCTTTAAGTTTATATCAGTCCTCAGACAATGTAAAAGTCAATGTCAGGTGCAGATTAACAGCTAGTAATGACTCCAGGGTCTGGAAGGTGTTTGCCCTATTGTTGCAAAGGCTCTGGAAAAAAGCCTGTAGGGATGGGAAATGCTCCCAGAGGTGCATCTGCAGGTGAGGAACTGAAGGGAGTCAGTGTGGCTGTCAGAATGGATATGTCGTCTGAGAGGGATGACACTTGGCAGAGGGATTCTGTTTCTGGCCAGTCACATCCTGAACGTGGGTGGCGAGCCCTGGGTGATGTGGCTAGGGACAGGTCTGTTCTGGCAGGAGTTGTCAGAATGCGGCTCTTTCTGTTCTGAAGGGGCTGTGCGAGGCAGTGAATCCTGTTCCTGGTGATCCCAGTGCTGCTGTCTGACTCTGCGTCCTCTCTCTCACAGGTGGACCGTTTCCTGCACTCCTACTCGCTGGTGGCTCAGGACCTGCCAGCAGAGCGGCTCCGGCACCTACAGGAGCTCTTCTCCAGTGCTGTGGAGGAGCACACTCAGCTCTTGGCCCAGGTGCAGGAAGCAACTGCGGTGCCTCCGGAGCTGGAGCCCAGGCTGAGAAGTCTCATCAGTCGCTTCCAGCTCTACCTGCGGGAGGCACGAGCTGTATGCACCCAGTCCTGGGCCCGCTTCCACCCCCTGCGTATGGTGGGGGGCTGCACCCTTATTGCAGCTTCCTGCTTGCTCTGCTACGTGACCTCAGAGCTGGCCACAGCATCACACTCACTGTGTCGCCGCTGCCTCCTGTACCCGCTGCTCTGGGGCCTCATGGGGGCCGTTGTGCTCGGACTGGCCTGTGCCTTCACCCAGGAGGGGCTGGATCTCCTCCTGGTCTTGTCATGGTTGGCTGCTGCTTCTCAGCTGGGCTTCTTTTGGCACTGGTGGGGCCGGCATCCCAAGAGAACACGTTTGGTGGGCAGTCAGCCACCCCTGGCCAGCACTGGCCTGAGGCAGAGGCTGCGAGCGTGGCTGGGGCTGGCCTTCCCCATGAGCATTCTGCTCTTCCGCTGCGGAGCTATGTTCTCTGATAGCTTTGTGGTGGCTGAAGCCCAAGTGGCCCCGTTCCTGCTGGCCTCACTGGTGATGTTACTAGTCGGGAAACTCCACTGGGGCGGTCGCCTGACTGTCTCAGAAGGTCCCAAGCAGCAGCTCTTTGGCTTTTCTTCTTACCGGAGAGAGATCTGGTACCTGCTGTGCCTCGTGGCCGTGCTCCTTGTCTGCGTGCGCCTCTCCAGTTCCTTCCACCAGTGCCGCGAAGAAATCCCCCAGTGCCGGCCCTCTGTGTTCCTCTCCCCCCTCGCCAGCCTGAGAAACACACGGGCCAAGAACCTCTTCTACCTCCTGTGCGTGGCCTTGCTGGCCGGGCTGGCCTACGCGGTGCGGAGCTGGCTGCGGCACTACGGCAACCTGAACAGCTCAGACCCCCTCGTGCTCTTTGTGCGCTGGGGTTTCCCGCTGCTTGTCCTCTGCATCGCCTGCTACTGGGCTGTCGCCTCCAGCACCGACGACTCTCTGGGCAAGCTGCAGGAGCTGGTGCAGGTGGCAGTTGTTGCTTTTCCGTGGGCTGTCTATGGACTAGCGTCCCTGGGGCTGCTGCTCCTGCTGTGCAATCCCATGACGGTGTTGGCAAAGGACACGCGGGAGTCGGCGGGACCCATCGTCACTCCCTACCTGGGAGTTCCCAGCACTGAAGTCAACTTCCTCCACGTCATCCCTCAGATCTACAAGAGGATGCAGGAGTCTCAGAAGAGCCGCCTGGAGCAGGGCAGCTGCAGGGCCACCGTGGCAGCGTACGGGCTGGGCAGCGTGTATTCGGCAGCCCTGGTCATCGCCCTCACCCTGCTGGGCTTCCTCTTGATGCTTCTGCACAGTGAGCGTCTGAGTCTCGCCTTCCTCCTACTCTTCCTGGAGGCATTTGTGCTGCTGCATATCCACACACGTGCCAGAGGCCTTGCTGGAGATGCTGGTGAGTCAGGGCTCAGTAGAGCACCCCCCAGATTTGTGGCCTGGGCTTCCTCTGCTGCGAGCTTGTCTTGTTTCCCATGGGAGAGGCAGAGCCCAGTCTCTATTCTGGAGGCGTCAGGGGATCCTCCTAGATTTTTTTTAGAGCAGCTTAAGGCTTCTCACAGAAGGCAGATGCCTGTAGCAGGGTTGCAGTGTTGGGAGGAGGAGAAGGAGTGCCTTGCTTCAGGGAAGGGGCCTTTACACCCATCCCTTCTCCCCAGAGTGTGAGCAGCCACCAAACCCCACCACTGCTGGCAGAGTCCAGTAGCAGGACACGCAGCAGAAGGAATGCCAGACCTCTCACTGTCTGTGGTGGGAGCCTGACTGGTTGCTGCCTCTCAAAAGACAGATTACGGAAAAGGAACCTGCAAGAAAAGTCAGTAGGCTTTTTTTGACTGTGGATCAGTCTTGTTCCTCGATGGCTGATCTCTTTCTCTCTTATTTTTGTTATCTCTCAGAGCCTTTTTCAGTGCCCTGGTACGCAGTCATCTCCTGGCTCCTTGCTGCTTCCCAGTTCTTCTACTCCACAGGCCACCAGCCCATCTTCCCAGCCATCCACTGGAATGCAGCCTTTGTGGGCTTCCACCTTGACCACAGCACAAACCTCTTGCCTGCTCTCCTGGTGGGCGCCAACACCTTTGCCTCCCATATCCTCTTTGCAGGTAAATCAGTTTCTTCCAGGGCTGTTGAGCCTGAGCAGACGTGGCTCACTGCTTTGCCTTGTCAGGAGACCTACAGGGTCTGAGCGTAAGGCGATGAAGGCTCCGGCACCAGCTGAACAGCAGCGTCCTTGCTGTCCCCTTCTGTGGCCACAGAGCTGTTTGTGGCCTGCAGCCTCCATGCAGTTGTGTCTGACCAGCAAACTGGGGCTGGGGTATATGCTTCCTGCACATCCAGGGAATGATGGTAGGGCCTAGACTGCTTCTCACCTCCTGGACTCCAGTAACCTCATGTGCCTTTGTCCTTGAGGTAGTTGGCTGCCCTCTGCTCCTGCTTTGGCCCTTTGTGTGTGAGATGCCGAGCTCACAGAAGAGGAAGCCCAAGAAGGAGCCCCGGGAGGAGCTTCAGGAGATGGAGGAGCACATGATGGAGATGAGGCTGCGGGAGTGCCCAGAGAAGTTCTCTGCTGCTCTGCTACAGCTGGGGCTGAAGTACCTCTTTGTCCTTGGGACACAGGTATGGACAGTGGTGGGATGGCTGGGGGGAAGGCCGTCAAAGACAAAATTGGTGTCCTGTGAGCACCATCAGACACTGATGAGAGGAAGAGGTCAGCCAGGGCACAGGGATGATGTGTCTGGTTGTAGGTGGAAGAGAAGCTGCACAAGTCCTCAGCCATGCCATTTGTTCTGTGCTTTGGGAAGGGATCCAGTGTGGAAGCCACAGTACAAATTACGCTACTTTTCTTACCCATCTGCCCCGAGTGGGAACGTCTGTTCAGAAACTGCAGGGTTGTAATCCTGCTCCCTCTCTTCCCAGACATGCCATTCTGTTTTGCACCAGCTGTGGTCTTCATCTGCTCCTGTGCTATGGTGATACAGGGAGATAAAACGCCAGAAGTTTAATCCCATGAAGGAGGCAAATAGCTTTCTGGGATTTAGCTCTTCAAATCGTTCTCCTGTGGTCAGAGAGTGCAAGGGAGGGGACAGGCCCTGTAGCAGCAGAGCAGAAGTGTTTCTCTCAGTTGAATATTAGGTCAGGTTAGTCACAGTGTGAGTCATCCTCTGTGCTGACCCAGCCTGGCCCCTGTGTGTACCACGACTTGCTTGTGTTTCTTGACTTGAGGACATGGTAGAAGGGAATCCTCTTTGAGATACTTTGTTCTGCTGTGCACTTGTCAGCCTCTCAGGTGTGTGCAGTTTAGTCGCACCTTCAGGTGTGAACCTGGTGCCCAGGAGGTCTCTCCAGAGTCACTTGTAACTTGCTTTTCATAATCTTCCCCACAGCTTCTGGCCTGTGTTTGTGCAGCCATGATCCTCAGGAGGCACCTCATGGTCTGGAAAGTCTTTGCCCCAAAGTAAGTCCCAGAAAGTTGTTCTGTTGCTGGGTTAGGACTCATATTCCTGACACTGACTAGAGTTCATAGACAGTGGTATTGGAAGGGGCTTTGTAATCAATCTTCTGACTTATTACCTAGCAGAGGCTGTAGGATTGTGCTTAAGTAATTCTTGCTTTGGGATCAGAAGCTGGACTTGAGCTAGAGCCTAGAAATGTCTCCCTGTCTTGATGTCCAGGGACACACAGAGCCCACCTGGAAGCTAAGATTGTTCAGGGCAGAGAGCCAGAGGTAGGGGTACCAGACTGGAAATGGTAGACTCAGAAATGTTTCGGTTAGTAGGAGTGTGGGGTAGACTTGGCCTCGTGTATTTCATCTGTGTGTTGTCCTGAACAGCCTCAACAAGAGGAGTACTTGGCTTCCAGGTTTCAGGCAGCAGCTGTAGAGGAGCAGGTGTAATTCCAGTTTTCGGATCTGGGGTGCTACCAGGCTCTTACTGTCAGGAAAATGGGAGCGAGGGTAGCAGCGTGTCTTTGCCTGACCATGGCATCTTTAATGCGTCTGTTGTGCCTGCAGGTTCCTCTTTGAGTCGCTGGGCTTCGTGGTGAGCAGCATCTGCCTGCTGCTGGGGATCTCGCTGGTGATGCGTGTGGACTGTGCTGTCAGCAGCTGGTTCAGCCAGCTTCAGCTCAGGTAGCGTTGGAGATGCAGTGAACCCGACCTGCTCATCGGCCGAGGCTGTGCATTCCTCCCTGCCCACCTGAGGCCAGGAGGGGTACATGAGCCACCAGCAACGAGTGCCTGCCAGCAGCAGTCAGGAGTTTCCTCCAGCTCTCTGCCTCAGCTCCCTGCCTCAGCGCTGCAAAAGGGGGCTGGAGCCAACTGCTCCCCGCCTGTTGCAGTGGTGTTTCTCAGCAGAGCAGGTCAGAGCTCTTACTGCGTGCTTGTTGGCAGCAGGACTGCTGCAGGAGCCCAAGAAGCAAAAGTCCTGAAACACTCCTCTGGAGAAACACCAAACGGGGATCTTGCTGCTGCTTTCCTGACAACTGTCCCCACTGTGCAGCTGGGTGGCTTCAGTGGCTGGCAGAGTGTCACAGCGAATGACAGGAAGGGCCTTGCTGAGGAGGGCAGAGGAGGTTGGGAGGAGAGGGAAGATCCAGCAGCTACCATTGTACGTGCTTGGTTCCCATGCTGGAATCAAAGTGCATGTGATTACTCATGCAGGTGATTACTGAGGTCTTGGCAGCAGCTGCTCATCTGTAAAGCCAGTTGGCTGCTCTGCAGTGAGCCAGCTCCCTGCAGCCCTACACTCATTCACATTTTCCTTGTCATCCCCAGCCCTGCAAAAGGCAGCAGGGAGCACTCTAGGATGCATCATACAGCCTAAAGTAGCCTTAGCTTGTTGGGGGGATGGTAGCAGGGAGGACTGTGTCCACAGAGATTCCCCACTCGTGGTCTCATCCTGACAGTGTCTCCCTAAGGCTGGGCTGGAGCTCTCAGCCTCTTCCTGAGCTGCTGAATGCCAGCTGTTGGTCATGAAGGGTAAGGTGCAGCAGGATATAATGACAGAATATTGGCTCATCCGTGTTTTGAGTCTGGTCAGGAAGGAAGGAGAGAATCTGGAGTAGCTGTGTTGACCACAGGGCTGGCCTTGGTGTGAGCTCCAGGTCCTGGGAACAGCTGCTGGGAAAGCCCTGACCAGGTGACAGCTCTTCTGGGAGATGGCTTGGCTCACTGGTGTCTGCGTATATGCTGGCAGTTACGTCACCTTGGAGGGACCCCAGGCACTGTGGCCACAGAGGACACTTGTGATCCCATATTTGGTGCTTATCGCCCTGTTGACCTCGGTGTTACGCATAGGATTTCTTGCTGCAAGTGAGCTACCCCAAACCTGCCGTTGGCTGCTTGCAGTCAAGAGGCATTGTATGTCTGTCTTTATGGGCAGAGGTAGAGCACAGTGACCATAGTGCCTGGACACATCCCAGCTAAGTTGTCCCTGCAACTTGGGTGGGAGCTGGGATTCCTTACTGCCCTGAACCACTGTGTGGCATTACTTGGTGCTATGAAACCTTCTCTCCCTCTCCCCTCTGGAAGGAGCTGAGGACTGCTTGCCTGGGATTCCTGCTTAATTTTTGTGGTGTTGTTCTAATCCAATTTGGATTAGAACGGTACTCATGTGCCGTGACCTCCCCTGTTTGAGTGCATCACTGCAGACTGCTAGTGTAACTCCAGGCTCTTCCTCTCCTCTGCCCTGGAAGGTCCCAGGGAAAGTGTTTCATCTCCCCTCTCACAGAATCACAGGAATCATCACAGAAGGGTTTGGGTTGGAAGGAACATTAAAGCTCATCTTGTTCCAGTCCCCCTGCCATAAGCAGGGAAACCCTGCACTAGCCCAGGTTGCTCCAAGCCACATCCAGCCTGGCCTTGAACACTTGTAGGGACAGGGCAGCCGCAGCCTCTCTGGGTAACCTGTTCTAGTGCCTCACCATTCTCATGGGGAGGAACTTCCTTACATCTGGTGTACATTTACCCTCTTTTAGTTTAAAGGCATCACTCCCTGTTACTGTGTGCCCTTGTGAAAAAAACCTTCTCTGGATTTCTTGCAGACCCCTTGATTAGAGGCTCTCCCCAGAGCCTTCTCTTCTCCAGGCTGAACAACCTGAAATTTCTCAGGCTGACCTCATAGGAGAGGTGCTCCAGGCCTCTGATCATCTTCATGGCTTCCTCTGGGCTCACTCCAAGAGCTCCATGCCCTCCTGTTAGGAGCCCCAGAGCTGAGTGCAGTAGTTCACGTGGGGCCTCATTTTCATTCAGAACTCATTTTAGTTCTTGCAGTTAAGCCCAAGTGTTCAGTTGCTGTGGAAAAATGGCTCTTAGGGGCAGGTTTAGTTTTGTATTTTACCCCTGCAAAATGCTTGCTCAGATGTTAAGAGTGTGACTGCAGGGAGGCTTAAACTGCTGTAGTTCTGTGGTTTGCCTGGCCTCCTCCTGATGTGCTGGCTGTGCTCTCGCAGCTCAGCCTTGCATCTCCCCTGCCCTGTGGGCCTGTCCTATTCAGTTTCACCCCACACAACCAAGGCCTTGCTGAGTGGATGCAGACACACCAGTGCTAGTGCAAGGCAAGGGTTGGCAGCATGCAGCAGGGGAAGCTAGAGGGGCCAGGAAGGTGTGAGCCCACAATTAGATGGGTTTAAGCAGTCCCACCCTTAAAAATAGGTTATTTTCTGTATGTTTTGTTTCCTTGATGGCCACATGGTTTTCGGGGCTGAGGGGACAATGCTGATGGGTGAGGGGTGCATCAGTGTGGGCAGGGGGATGGAGGTAGCAGCTACGCAGTGAATTTTCGTTTAGCATGAGGTTAGTCTAGGTGATACGTGTTGCTAAACCTCGAGGCTGGAGCCCAAACAGATCTTGCTGTAACCTCGTAACCTGGTCCGGAGCTTGCTGCCTGAATGTGTTGTGCTGACAGATCCTTGTAGCCCTCAGTGCTGTAGGACTAGCCCCTGATGTCACTGCAGCTGCCACCCCAGCCCTTGGGCTTCCTTCTCTCATTCCCAGGACTAGTTTCAATGGTTACTGTAATTCTGCTGAGCCTTCCCGTGCCCTTTATTCATGGTCAGTGTACTCAGCACTTGGAGCATCCTTTCCTCATCCCTCCACGTCACCCCTCTGCCCTCCTGCTGGAGCTGTAGCCTCACAGCCCTGAAAGGCTAAGGTAAAGCAGAGGGAACAGCAGAGCTGCAGCACCATGAAAACTTGCACACATGTGGCTGGAGACTGAACAGAACTCGGAGTAACAAAGCTGTGAATGTGTTCTTGCCAGTGCAGAGATGCCAAGGAGCGCTAGCTGCCCAGACAAGGCAGGCTGGCTACTACACCAAAGAATTCACATTCAAGAAGATGAGTTTTCCAAGAGCTGGAGATGCTCTTGTTTTCTTTCACTGACTTTTTAAAAAGCCTTGGCCAGCCTTCTCTGGCTGCCATCAAGCTGATTGTTTGGCTGCTGTTCTGAGTGTGCTGGGGATGACAGAGTTACTGTTGGTCCAAGGCTCGTCAACCTTGGAAGCAACGTGCTGCTGATGCTAGAGCAGTCATGTCTGCAGTTTGCTGATGTAAACCCCCAGGGGGTGTCCCAACGAAGACACACGCTGGTCCAAACCAAGGCTTTTTGGGAAGACTGGCATGCCGAGGTGCAGGCTCTGCCCAGTGTCCCTGTGTCCCAGTGGTCACTGGGGCTTGCTGGGTCTGTCCTGTAGCAGTTTCTCCAAGCAGTTTGTTTCAGGTGAAACCTGTCACCCATGGCTGAGCATGACAGGGGACGTGTCACCTTCAGCATGTTCAGCAGAGCCGTTTCCATCCTGCACTCCACAGAGCTGCTGCACTTCAGGCCTTTGCAAGCGGAGGTGTGTGTGTGTGTGTGTAGGGGGTGCGTGTGGTCCTTGGCAGGGCTCTGCCCGCTGCCCTGACCCTCGGGGCAGGGGACAGTTGCCCTGCGAAGCTGCTCTGGCTCAGACTGGCAGCAGGGATATTTGTGCCACCTGCAAAAGGGTGACCAACAGCTGCCAGCACTGAGACGGGCTGTGGCTGCTGGGAGCATCTCCCTGCAGGGCCCATGGACTCCCAGGGCATGGCACTGCTGCTGCGGGCAGCCCGGGACTCGATGTATCTCTGTTCCCACGCCCGTTTCTGTCCCAGCTCTCTGTTCTCTGAAAACTTCAGGCTGCTTAATTAAGCCCGGGTATAGTCTCTGACTGATGCTCACGTCTTCCCCTGGGGAGGCAGCGGTGCTGGTGTGCGAGGAGCTGGGCTGGCGAGCGCCCAAGCTCTGACTCGATTTTTTGCTGCACGGCTTGGAGCGAGATTGCCGTTTGATTTATTTTGCCGTTAACCTCTCTGTGCCTCGGTACCCCACGTGGGATAACGAAAAGGGGATGGACCCGCGTCTGGAAAGCAGTCCGGGAGCTCTGCATGCGGCGTGGTGCTGACGCTTCCCTGGGTATCCACATGCCATACCCCATCCCGTTCAGCAGCTACACCCGACAGCTGGAAATGAAGCCGCGGTCTCTGTTAGGAAGTAGAGCCTTTCTCCCCCCGCCTTCCCCTTCAAATTTAACCCCCAAACACAGGCGGCTCGGCGGCACTCGTTCGCTGGCCATAGCCACGGGGCGGGCTGCAGCCTCCCGAAGCGGGGGGGTGGT
>WBNH01001596.1:0-19636 GCA_013401255.1 Urocolius indicus | reverse complement strand
TGTGTGCTTCCCCATCGCCACTACTGTTGCTGTGGGTGAAGGCACAGGTGGACCTGTCCAGCACCTACCTCTGCCCTCATTCTGGGCCACGGTGGGCATCTTGGTATCTAGGCTTGCTAGACATTTCTACAAGTGGCTTGTTCTCTTGCAACACCACTAAACCAAAGATGGCAGCTTGGCACTGCCCCTCCGTGTGTTTTTGGGTGCAGAGGGGGTCAGGCAGGTCCCTGTGGCACTGGGAGGGAAAGGACATGTGTGCCTGTTTGGGGGCCGGGTGGGGGGGGAAGGGGAGCCGCAGAGCTGAGACTCTGGGTCTGTCCTAGGGCTGCAGGAACTGGAGGCTGGCAACTTCCCCACTGCCCTCTCCCTCCTTCAGGCGGCTGCAAGAGGATTCTGCACCAAGAGGGCCCTGGCCCAGATCTACACCTGCCTTGGGTGCTGTGCTCGGAAAATGGTAATGGCCAGGCCCCTCTCTCAGCAGGGAGAGGGGAAACGCAGCCTGCAGCAGGATGGGGAGGCACAGGCTGATATCCACGCTGCGTCTGCATGGTCCAAGGCTGATGCAGGAAGATGAGGTCTTGAGCAGAGGTTGCCTTTGTGGACACAGCCTCTTGGAGAGCTGCAAAATCCAGGCAGGGATTTTTAGCTGCGTGCAGAGAGAGAAACTCAAAAAACATCCTGAGGAAGGCTGCCGGTGGCTAAAGTGCTGTTCTGGCTTAGTGGGAATGGCTGGGGAAGCAGAGCAGGTCAGCAGGATGTTCTTGCAACGTACACCTCTTTCCATCTAACTAGGGCAAGCCTCAGACAGCCCTTCAGCACTTGAAACGGGCCCTGCAAGTAGACTTCCACTGCCTTCCAGCCCTGTCCCACACAGCAGCAGTGTATCATGAGCTGGAGGAGACTGACGCGGAGCTGCAGGCCCTGGCCCTGCTCTACGAGGTTTGTCTGCTTCTTGTAGTTCTAAGAGGACTTTTTTTTCCCCAGCAGAGCCTGCACAGAGCATCAAGCAGGTTCCTGCCTTCCAGGGGGCTGGTAGACTACAGTGATCCAGCCATGGTGCTGCTTTCACCAGTGGGCAGGAATGAGCCCTGTGAGGTCTGAAATTCCTTCTCAGCACCTGGTTATTGGATGTGCCAGTTCACATTCTTGGTGGCTCGGGAGAAGAGTTTGCACTCTTGTGTCTGTCAGTCTCTGAATAAAGTTTATAACAGTAAAGAGGCCTTTAAATGGCAGACTGGCTGTCAGGGGGTGTGCATTAGCCATAGCAACCTCAGTCTGCCTGGGAGGAGAAGGTCACAGCAGCAGACAACAACTTAGCTCTTCATCTGTCTGAGATCCCTAAGACAGTGGAGAGGGATCTGTCTTGTTACAAAGGGCTTGAGATCTGGTCTGTCTAGGTCTGTGGCTGCAGGGGGAGATGGTGTTCTAGGTAGCTCAGAGCACTGAGAGCTAAGAACCTGAGGTTATCTGTGTGATCTTGCAAATCTCTCGACGCTGTGTGGAAAATCAGAAGTCTGCCTGTCCCTGTGTGGTCCTGGTGGCTCTTCTTGGAAGTGGCTGTGGTGTAGCAAGTGAGAATGCTAGTTGTGCTTAGGAAGTGCAGCAGTTCTGCTCATCTGGGTGCATCTCCAGATGCCAGAACTGGCAAGTGATTGCAGCTGCTCGGGGCTTGCCAGCATTCCTGTTGACCGTACTTTCTGTTCCTGTTTCACAGGCTCTGGAAAAAGGCCCTCCAGCAGCTGCTTCCTCTAGCCTGTATTTCCTAATCCAAACAGAGGTGCTTGTCCACACACCGTTACTTGCTTCTCTCCTTCGCCATCGCCACCCCTCTGAAGTGAAGTACCTGCTGGCACAGCGAAGTCTCCAGGATGGGAGGTAACACTGCCTCTGGTCTGCTTGCAACACACAGCTTGTTTGGGCTCTGTATTGCTCTCTGTGCTCCTGGAAATTGTCCAGTTCAACATTGCTGTTGTAGATTTGCTCAAAGCATGGGTATCACAGTGAGAGCAAGTGTGGTGCAGGGAGAGCCTGGGGTCTAGCAATCCAAATTCTACCTGGCTGCTTGCACTTCTTCAGGTCTCTCTGCTCTTTCCACCACATGTCTTGTCCCTCTTGTAGGGTGGCTGATGCAGTGGAGCATTATCTGGATCTTTTGTCCTTGCTTCAGGAGGGGCTGCAGCAGCAGGTAGGTGTCCTGGTGAAGAGCTGCTTCAGTAACTCAGCAAATGAGGTTTGGATCCCTATTCCAAGGCCTGGGCTGAGGCATCACCCCTGGACTACAGATTTCAGTGTCTAGTTTGAGGTGTGAAGGAAAGAAGTTGGGGACTGGCACCTCTGACCTGTGGCATGTCTGTGTTTGGATTTATACTAGAGACCACTTGCCACTGCTGTGGGAGAAAGCTTCCCCTGCCCTGTGGGGAGCAGCTGTGGGCTGGCTTTTGGATATTCTTCACAAGTAGGGATTTGTGCCACCTTGACACCGCTGAGCTGTTAGTGCTTCACAGCCTCTGCCTCCTCCGGCAGGCTCCGCTGTCTGTGGAGAGGGGTCTGAGGTGTGCTGGGCATCAGCTTCAGGTTCCCAGTAAGCATGGGGTCATTGTGCTTGGCTGGGCACTGGGCAGGTCTGCATCTGAGCACTGCTGTCGCTTCTACTCCCAGGTGCCCCTAGATGGTGGCTCAGCTCTGCCCAGGATCCCTGAGGTGTTCCTGGAAGCAGCGTGTGCGTTGGAGCAGGCTGGCAGGCACCAGGATGCCATCACCATCTGCGAGGAGGTCATCAGGCGCACGACTGACCTGATCCCACGGACGTTACAAGTCGGGGAGAGGCTAGAGCAGCCAGAGTCCACATCGCCAGCAGCAGGGCTGGTCGATGGGCTCCTGTCCCAGAGGAAGGAGAGTCTGTGCTGCCTTGCCTGGAGAGCAGCTGGATACCTGCACCAGGGCTGGGCATGGGCCCAGTTGGGCGAGAGCAAGGAGGCTGTAACGCAATTCAGCAGGTGACAAAGCCTTGCTGGGAGAAAGTGGCCTCCCTAGAAGGCATCAGCGGCTGGTGGAGGCCAGAGCAGGGCCCACCATGGCATGGGGGCTGGCCTGAACACTGGCAGCTGGCATCCCAAACCAAGAGTGGTACCAAAAGTCGTCTTTCCTCCCACTCACAGGTGCCTCGGTGATCTCTTGCGAGTCCATCTGTATGGGTCTGGCACTGAACCTGCAAGTAAGACCTGTGTGGAGCCTGGCTATGTTGGGATCTGAGTGCTGGGCAGTGGCGAGTGCAGGAGCAAGGTGCCGGGCCCAGCATCACCTCTGGCAAGGAGACACTTGTGCCAGCGTGCTGAGCTCTGTGCCATGCTGCAGCTTCTGAAGGAAGTTGGTTTGGTTGGAGTGGGGTTTGTCCTGAGCTCGGGCTCCTTCCCCACTGTCTAGGTGACAGTTAACTGGACTGTGAACCAGGAGGCTTCTTCAGTCCAGATTTTGGGGAAAGAGATCTGTGACAGTTGTGCAGATGGGCAGCCAAAGTCCAGGCTGCGGCTACAGTCACTGTTCACTACAGTCATGCACTGTAGCAAGCTCTTACCCCCTGCTATCTCCCAGCCTGACAGAAGAGCCTGAGTTCTGCCACCTGTGGCTTGGGGAGCTGGAAGATGAGCAGCCCTAGTAAATGTTTGACCTGTCTTGACTGTTAACATGGCTCAGCCTGCTGAGACAAGGGAATGTCTGGAGGATGCTGTTTCAAGGTGTGTCTGTTCTCCTCTGCCAGAGAAACTCCTGCCAGAAGTGGAGGTGCTCCAGAAGATCAGGTTGCTCGCTCTCATCGGGCGAGGTGTGCAGTTCCTGGAGCTGGAGAGGCACAAGGAAGCCTTGCTAGACTTCCAGCATGGTTTGCAGATCTCTCCAGGTAAGGGGCTTGTTTCAGTGAGGAACAGAAGGGATTTGCACTAATTTGACCTGGGCTACGTTGCTGTCTTCAGCAGAAAGTTACACTTCAGACCATGCTACTTTGGATGTCAAGGACTACAGTAGGGCTACTAGCAATGATAGATACTTGAGCTGGTTCTCTAGGGCCTGGCCAGCTCACTGCCATAGAGCAGCGGATCGAAACTCAGAGGAGTGTATCAGAACCTTCCCCACAACCTGTGCCCTATTCAGATTTGTATTCTTTATGCCCAAACCCCAGCCTGGTACAGCCAGCTCTGTGAAACATGGAAACGTGGTCTGCTTCCCCACAAGAGAAGAGATGGAGTCTTGTGTCATCCTAGGAAGCAGCATGTGTGTGCCTTGTAGTCTAGAGGCAGAGCCCAGAGGCCTCTCAGGGGCAAGGGAGAGAGGGCAGGGAGCTCTATGTGTCCCAGGCACAGACAAGGCATGGTAAGTGCTGCCCCCAGCACTGATCTCACCCGTTTGACTCCAGATGTGCTGACATGGTGCAGAGGTGTAAACTTCACCAGGATCTGCCAGACCCGCTGGTCCCACTCCTGACTGAGCCTCTCTCTCTTTGGGGTGCAGACCTGCCTGCAAGGAAAACTCCAACCTATGTCCAAATCAAGGCACAGCTAGCCATGCCATGCTAGCTGCCTTGGCTGCCAGCCCCAGAGTTAATCGAGCCTGTGACACAACTGGGACAGTCTCCTCCCCATTACACTGCCTCTTCTCACGTTCACTTCCCTCATGTAGCTTCTAAGCTGCTGCTGCAACACTCCACAACCCACAGCAGCACTGAGGACCTGCTTGTCTTCTGCTAAGGGATGAATTTCACTTTGTCTCTTGCAGGTGATCCAGTTGCTGCCTCCTACCTGGTGCAGGCCTTGTGGAATCTGAACCGAAAGCATGAGGCGTCTGCTCGCTGGCAGAAATTCTCTAAGAGCCCCCCTGAGGAGGATGTGCAGCAGGAAGGGCAAGGGAGGTATGTAGAGGAATGTGTTGGGTCTCAGCTGGCTGCACATGAGAGCTCCAGCAGCACATCCCATGTTTCAAGTTGTGCGGGCAGTTGGGCTCGTGCTGGCCAGCACCCACAGCTCAGATGGTTCTGGTTAGCTTCCTCCCACGTCTGCTCTGAGAGACCATGGTCTGTGGCTCTGCAGGGATTCTCTGGGGCACAAAAGAACCGCCCTGGACTCGGGTGGAAGGGCAGAGGCTGGGGGCACAACCAGGGTCTCTGCAAAGTGTGCAGGCAGCAAAATTCCTAGGTGGACCACGGGAAGAGAAGGGCACAGTCCTTGGTGCTGCAACGCTCCCTTCTCTTTCAGGCCCTTCCCTTTGTACCTGGTTTCATGTCTGAAGCAGGCAACATTCCCACACATCGAGTCTCTCAGCAGGAGCATACAGGATTACCTGCAGGCCACAGACCCGGAGCCCTTGAGCTAACCTCCCCACTCCCACCTCCTGAAGTCTCCCCACGTGTCCCACACAACCCTGAGATGTGGACGAGTCCCTTCCAGGGTTAGTCTGGGATGAAGCTGGATTCCCAAAGGACTGAAACAGAATAGATCTCCTTTTTCCAATGAAAGCCATTATAAAAGTTTAAGTTCTTTAAGTCTATGTCTCTTTTTCAGAGCAAACTTTTGCAGTCACAGCCTGCAGCTGCTGTGAGCCCCTGCGTGCAAGGGCAGACAGCAAGGGCTCCTCCTCGTCCCAGCAGGGGCAGCGCTGGGCTCCCGGGAGCTCAGTCGGAGCTCAGTGCTCTCTTCTGGCTCGGTCAGTGTCGCTGGGAGCACAGAGGCACAGACTGGACTGGAGGCCGGGTCTGTGCCGGGCACGCTCACGGTGCGTGGGGGCCAGAGCCGCCCGCTCCTGCTCCGGGGCGCTGGGGATCCCCCGGGCAGCCCTTGACCCCCGCGGGCCGCCCCTTCCCGCTGGCTGCGGCGCCGCCGCCTTTTCTTCGCGCAGCGGCCAATGGCAGCCGAGACAACCCCGCACGGCCGCCGCGGCTCGGCTTTGGACATTGGCCGCCCGCGCCGCCTTGCCCGGTAGGACGGCTGCGGCGCGCACGGCGCCGCCATTGGCTGACGGGGGCCGCCATTGGCTGACGAGAGGCCGCGATTGGCTGACGAGGGGCCGCTATTGGCTGACGGGGGCCGCCATTGGCTGACGAGAGGCCGCGATTGGCTGACGAGGGGCCGCTATTGGCTGACGGGGGCCGCCATTGGCTCGGGACGAGGGGGGAAGGGGCGTGGCGGAGGCGAGCGAGCGCCCGTTGCCGTCCTCGCCCGCCCCCTCCGTCCCGGCGCTCCCATTGGCTGCGGCGCGGCCGGGCGCGGGTTGCGATTGGTCCGCACACGCTGTTGCCGGGCAGACGGCGCGGGGCGCGGGGCGGGGCTGCCCGTGTGGTGAGTCGGCGCTGAGCTTCAGTCAGCGCGCAGCGGCCGTCGCCAGCGNGGCCTAGGCCGCCTCGCCCCGCCCGGCCCGGCCCGGCCCGGCCCGCGATGCCGCTGTGTCACGGAGGCGCTGAGGAGGCGCAGGCGCTGCCGCCGGGGGGATGGGCCGCTCCCCGCGTGCCTCGGGCCTCCGCCGCCGTCCCCTCCCCCGTCCCCGGCCGGCCGGGCCTGCCCGGGAAGTGTCGAGTCATGGTGGGGGGGCGGCGTTGGCCTGGCCGGTTCTGCCGCCGGCTGCCCGCCCTCTGCCGCACGCCCGCCGGGGCCCTGCGCCGCCCGGCCCGCCCGCGCTAGGCCTCAGCCGGGCCACGGCTGGCAGGGCGGCGAAGGGAGGGGAGAGGCGCGTCCCGGCTTCCTCTTGGCGGCGGCCCTCGAGCCGGGGCGAGCAAGTGACTTGGCATTAGCAGAGGCCGACATGTTGGGCCGGCCGCCGTGGCAGCTGAGGCCATCGGCGGTATTTTGGTCTCTGGTGCCTCGGCTTGCTCTGTTCTCGTTTCCAGGCCGAGGATCGTCTTTCACGCTCCTCAAAAATGAGTGATAGTGGTCTGTTGGGTCCTAGGCCGTGCGCTCAAGTAGCTTCATTGCCTCTTGAGTAAAAATTGAACCTGTTTCCCCAGAATACTCGAAGTGACTTTTTGGCCACTCCAAAGGCGCTTTTATTCCCTTTGTCATCCATTACTTTCCTTCTCTTTTGTAACTCTTGGGAAACTCCACTTAGTCTCACTAAGTCAGTTCCAACAAGGTGTGCCAAGAATTCAGCGTCCAGGGTGGTGCCTGTGGTGGGACTGACCATCTGCGAGGCATGTTTTGCAGCTAAGACAAAGTATCTTTAAAAAGAAGCTTCTGCTTTAGCAAAGTTCTTTTCGCTGCCTTGGAACCAACAAAAGCTGCTCTGGAAAACGATTACTTTTCAGTTGCTGTTTTGATGGCTGCTGGCAGCCATCTTGCTGAAGTGAGCCTTAGCCTAGCAAGGCACATTGTTACAGGTGAGAGAGTGTGGTTTCTAAAGAGACTCTTGTTTTTGCATGCCTGCCTGTCTGAAACAGCGTTTGAGAACTTGGCATCCTGAACAAGGGTTTGAACTCACCCCTTGGTCATCAGGTGCGGTTCCAGTACGTGGCTGCAGTCATCAGATACCTCACTCCTTTGCTTCAATGGAAAAAAGTGTTTTGTAGTGGACTTTTTTTGAAGTTTGGATACTTAAACTAGGGAAAGCAGTTCAGTCTGTACAGGAACGTTCAGGGTGGTAAGAGACCACTGATGGGCTTTATCTCGGGAGTGAGTTCACAAGAGCGTTCATTAAAAAGCACACCATTGTACAGAGACCAGGACTGTTTTCACTTTCATTATTGCAGCAGGAATCATTTTGAGTCAGCAACTTTTTGCTGTATTTTTAGCACAGATTTATAGGAACAACTTCCTTAGTTTAAGTGGCACTTTCAAGTGTTGGTAGTCACTTTCGGAAGAATCAGTAATTGGTAGTTACTTTCTGCTGCAGCTTTTCATACCATCCACCACTTCTGGGTGTTGTCACGTGCCAAACAAGGGGAGCTCTAGCACAGAGAAAAAGGATGAAATAATACTAGCTGTAACAAGTCATAAACACTTCCCTGTGCCAAGTGGGGCTGTCGGGCTGCTTTATTGAGAAAAGAGGGATGAGGATGGGATTAGGGAACCCGTTCTTGTTGGTCTTTAGGGCTAATACATACTTGCTTCAATTTTACTGACATCTTGCACTTTATGTGCAAGTTTGGCCATTAGCTGTGCTGGGGATTATGTCTTCACTTCTGGCCTCTGTCTAGGGACAGGCTTGATGCAAGCTTTGAATTTGCTTTTAATTCCATAACAGCTCTAAAGCTACGTTTTGTGTTCAGTTTACCTCTTTGTTGAGTCAGTGAAAGAAAGGAGTGAGGGGGGGAAAGTGTGTGAGTGAGCAGACAAAAGGAGTGAGTAGGGGGATCATCTAGAGGATTTGCGCCAGGCTCTCTGACAGGAAGCTCATGGAGGAGCTTTAAAATGTACCTAGGTTAGCTATCTGTCCTACTCTTTGCTGGTTTAACAGCATGCACAGGAAAGTTGGCAGGAGGGAGCCCCAACCCATGCCTTAGGCTCTCTGGATTGGTATTTTTGGCGCGGCCTCCCTGACGCACAGATGTCAGGGACTTTCTGAGTGTGGATGAGGTGTGAGGTGCGCTGAGATATTTTGCTCTCATTTCAGTTGCAGCATGAGGAACCCCTAGGAGAGATGCAGTGAGGGCAGATGGTGGCAATAATAATAATAATCATCTAAATACCAACTGGAAGATAGCTAGTGCTTGTCTGTCCAAGTCCTTACCTTCATCTGTAGGAGAAATAATGTCACTCTCCTGTGTTGCAGTCATGTAGTTTTGTCACACCTTTGTTTCTTTGTCTCCCCAACTGTCAGGTCAGATGGCTGAAGCTGACCCCACACATTTAGATGCCCGCACGTTGTTTCTTGGAGAACCTTATTCCATTTTCAGTGCCTCCAGGCTTTTCCATTGCTGCAACTGTGGTAATGTACTGGCAGCACTGAAGTAGCTCTTCCTTCTCTTTTAGGAGACTCTAGATTCAATTCTTTAGTATTGACATGGTTTTTTCCTACATTCAGCAGATCCAAGTGGACCTCTCACTTTGCTCTTCAGCAGTGCTATGTGTTGGGAACTACCCGAACTTTCTTTCCTGATTCATACAACTTTTGTTTTATGGATAGGTGTGGTAGTTTAGCTAGGTGCACCCTGCAGCCTTTCTTGGGTATTTTTGGGATCAGAGAATGGATCCATAACATATCATGTTGAAAGTGACGTATGTCAGTGTCTTACCTCCTGCATCCTTTAACGGAGAGAGAGAGAGAAGGTGATTTTCCAGGTGCTGGCAGTCTAGGAAAGACAACCCTTCCTTTTGTTCACTTCAGATAATGTTGTCTGTTATTTGCAAGGTGTGTCCTATCCAACCAGGTCTGATGGAAAGCTTGGAAACCTCTTGGAAACAAGGCATCTTCCCAAATAGGCTTGCTTGATGGCATTCACTTTTTTTGTGTATCAGAGAAAGGAGACAAAATTACACAGACTGTCATGGAAAAATTTCTGTTTTGAAGGGTGGGAGGACCTGGAGTAACATCACACTGTACATCTGTTGCCCCTCTCTGATGGACTTGTATCACTTGGCACGCTTGCTGTGTTTTTATACTTGCTGCTTCTTTCTGCAGTCGTGCTCTGTAGCTGCTTGCTCTGCTGCTTTCACTCAAGGCTTGATTTCTTGTTATCTCCAAAAGAGTGAAACAGTATATATATGGCCATCACCGTGGTCCACAAAACTTCCTACTGTGATGATGCTTGCTTAGAACAAAGGAAGCCTTTATTGTCTTTGTCAGAGACAACCAGCCTGTGCAAAGTTTTCTCTCAGCCTTAGACAAGGGTACATCTGGAATACTTGGAGAAAGTAGTTTGGCACCCACCAAGAGAGGTTACCACAGTCTGCTGCTGTTGTTGCTGACTGGTGTATAGTGTGCGGAAGTGCCCCAGGAATCAACTGGTTCAGATTCTTATTTCTTTCATAGAGTGAGTTATTTGTTTTATTAGTTTTTGAAGGGAAACACTTTATCTGCCTTTTTTCCCCTCCCATTTATTTGCTTTTTGATTTGCTTAATTTTCTCAAGGAGAACAAATTACCTGTTGTTTTTCCTGTGGTTTAGTGGGCAAGAGCCGCAGTGACTCCTGTGGGGGTAACGTGGAAAGCTGTGTATGTTCTAAAAAAGCAGAAAAAAACCCCCATTTTTCATGAGCACTTGAATATTTGTACTGGCTTGCTAGGTTTAACTAATAGGCCTTGACAGGCTAAACTCTTACAACACTTCCTGTTAGAGAAGCTACAACATTGTCCCCTAATTCCCCTATTTATCTGGGATTTGTCACCAAATAGACTTGAACTTTTGTTTCGGTGACAGGGGTTACATGTGATTTCAGATGAGTCTGACTAATTCTTTTAGGCAAACCATCTTGCAGTCAGCAACATCTTACAGACCACTTCTTTTCATAGATATCTTCATAGCTGTTTCCATTTGAGGCTAGTAAAGAAGTTGCATTTACTGTCAGAAAACATTGTGCTTCGGACTCCTGCAACCAGTGCCTGGGAAGAACGTTCTCTGTTGTCTTAAAAACAAGTTTAGTTTCTAAAAGATAACGATATGGTGGTTTAGCCAGGTGTGTACCATGTCATAATATCACTCCCTCACAAGAGAGAGAAATCACGGGAGTGAGAAATGTAATAGGGTTTTTGAGTTAAGGACTGAGAGATTGCTCAGCAATTGGCGTCACAGGGGAGTCTTTCTTTCAGGGCCTCGACACCCTCTCCCACCTCCTTCTACCCTGACCTTGGTGTCTGCAGAGATGTTTTCACATTCTCACTCCCTGTTGCTGCTGCAGGTTAGCAATGTCACAACCACACCTCCTTCTTAAATACACTATTCACAGAGACATTACCTCCATCACTACTTGGCCAGGCCTGGGTCAGCTGTAGATCAGTAGCAGAATTGACTGGCATTGGCCCTGTCAGCTACAGGGGAAGCTTCTGGCAGATCTTTGTTTAAAGAAGCCACCCCTGTAGCTCCCCCTCTGCTACCAAAAAACGTAGCCCATGCGAAACCACTGTACGTGACGACAAAGAAACGTGTAGAAAATTGAGATGGAAAAAAATGGTTGGCTGGAAAGGGGGGGAGCAGTGTCACTCAGACTCATAACTTCTGTTTTCTTCACCAGTTCTAAAGCAGATGACTTGTCAACTGCCATTCTGAAGCAGAAGAACAGGCCCAACCGGTTAATTGTTGATGAGGCCATCAATGAAGACAACAGTGTTGTGTCACTGTCCCAGGTGTGTCATCTATGAAAACAAAGCATTTAATCTATTAATTTCCAAGTTGTTGCTGCTTATGAGCTTGAAATTTAACTTTGCAATATGAAGTTAAGTATTTGTGCAGCTGTTAAGAGGGAGCCAGGGTTGTCTTATTTCCTGACACTCACACCATGTTAAAATGGATTTCAACACTCATTTTGTAGGATTTGGTTGAGCTTTTGCCCTGCGTCTGGCTTCAGAATTAGCTCTTGACCAGTGTAGTGGGAGCCTCCATCCTTGATTGCTTCCAAGATGTGATCTCCAAAGTCAAGCGACTCTCCTTCGCCTGCCTGAGTTCTTGTTTTGTCAAAAGTGTGTTCTAATGCTGTTGCTGTTTACAGGCAAAAATGGACGAATTGCAGCTGTTCAGAGGAGACACTGTCCTGCTAAAAGGAAAGAAGAGGAGAGAAGCAGTGTGCATTGTTCTGTCTGATGATTCCTGCTCAGATGAGAAGATTCGCATGAATAGGGTTGTTCGCAACAACCTGAGAGTGCGCCTGGGTGATGTCATCAGGTGAGGACTTGTATGCTGACTGTTGCCTGTCCCTGGGTTGCCTGCATAATTTGTGCTGTCTCTGAATCGATTGAGTTAGTAGTAGAGGCAGGGTCTGCAGGAAGTATTCTTTCATGTTTCAGAGGAGATCACTGAAATGTTTTCAAGATCAGGAATCTCAGCTTATTTTTGCATATGTTTCTGGCTGTATGCATGTTCAGATTAATACTGAGAAATTATGCTCAAGATTCTTCAGATCTCTTTGGGACCTTCACTAGCCCAGATCCTGTCGTTTAAAATTGATGGATTCATTTATCTGACTGTTGTCACAGCTGTCTTCCCAAATTTACATTGTCAGGGGAGCTTGCAAACTCTTCTTGTCTAAATTTCTAACATCCACAGTGTTAACTGTGTAAAGCATTAAGCAACTCCGTGATGAGTCTCATAGTATCTGAACTGCCCTATGGCAAGCAGAAGTTAAAACTTGCTAGAAATGAGTGGCAAAAACAGGAAACAGTCCAATGGCAAGATTAAAACGCCCCCAACGAATGTTCATATTGTGATTTTTTTTTTTTTTTGTTACAAAAATTACTTCAAAATTAAGGATGCTTTAAAAGCATTGCAAGGAATTTGTTGTGCAACATTTGCAGAAAGTACTGGGAAAGTACTGAAGCACACATCTCTCCTTAAGGGAGCAGCTTCCAACCTGTGGCAGGAAATGGAGCAGGAAGCATGTGAGCATTTCTTACATGTAAAAATAATAGTTTACAGGCCTGAATATGGGAGGGCTAACAGCATCTCCTGAGCATCATTCTCATATGCAACAAGCAGCTTGTTCTGGGAAACTTAGAGCTTGAGCTCAAGACACTAGACTTCCTGGGTTGGCATCTGGTGTAATCTTCAGATGAAAAATGTCTTTCGTACAAGCTCTGTAGAGCAGAGAAATGAGGATGTTTCATTCATTTCTCTACCCCTAGAAAAGCGCAATTTTTAAACGCTGATGCAGTTGGAATAGTGTGGTGCTTTTTATGCCAGTCTGTGGATTTAAAATAAAGATGAATCCTTACTCAAACCTGAGTGAGGTTATGAGGTTGCTGTTGGAGTCATCTCTAGTATGATGGTTCAGCCTGTGCTCTGCCTTTCTCTGCTGGTACTGTGTCTGTAGTGGTTCTCAGCCTTGCAAATGTGTTACCAATTGTCTTGGCTTTGTTGTGAGGGTCGGAGAAAGTTCATACCTCTTACCCTCCATGTTGTGGTTTCTGCCAAAACCTGGATTCATGTGCTAATCGCTTCCTGCTTGTGGTCTGTCAACTGTTTTTCTTCTGGGATGGCCTGTCTTTCCCTTTACCCTTCTGCTATATCCTCTTCATAAAGCCTGTGATAAAAGAAATAATCTTAAGCAAAGTGAGGTGTGAAAAGTTGATCGCTCAGCTGCAGTTTCCTGTAGGCTTTTCTTACCTGGCAAAGCCAGTTTGAGCTTTCTGCCACAATTTCATACTCTGAGCTGTCACTAAAGTAGGCTATTGTCATACATGGCAAAATACTAACTGTAATGTTTATTTGAAGAGGAGGAAAGGGTCTTTGGGCTTGAACCTAAATGGCAGAATCCACAAAAGTGGGACCGACAGACATCTGCAAGCTTGTTACCCCTGGTTGATATGGTGAGAGCCTTTGCTCAGATTAAGGGTTGTAAGCAATGGGGGCTCTGATTCCTGTGATAAGTTAGAGAGCAGAAGTAGCAAAGAGCTTCCCCCTGCACCTTCTCCCTTCCAGCTGATTGACAGTAGCTCCTTTCTGGAACAAAAGTTAGCTCATGACTCTGGCAGGTTTTCAGGTTGCATTAGTAACTTGTAAATGTGCCTCGGGGATGGGGAGCAGGGCTACAGAGGAAAGTATGAAACTCCCAGGTGGTCTTGGACAGGATTGAGAGAAGTGAAGGAAAATGTGTGTTGTGGAGACTGGCTCTTGATGGGCATGATATTTGACTTGTCAGCATTGAAGTGTCTTTATGCAGGTGAGAACTCTCACCCAAAGGACACTGGAGTGTCCTGTCTGGCCCTTGGACTGATCCAAGAAGGGACATCACTGCTTCTTCCAGACTTGGGTGTAAGTCCAGAGTGATGTAGCTAACTGGAATTTCCTTCTGTTGCAGCATTCAACCTTGCCCAGATGTGAAATACGGCAAACGTATCCATGTGCTGCCAATCGATGACACAGTAGAAGGGATCACAGGGAATCTGTTTGAGGTGTATCTCAAGCCATACTTCCTGGAAGCATACAGACCCATCAGGAAAGGTACGTGTGCCTGTTAAAGGAGTCCCGAGGACAGGGAGTGTGAGCTAGTCCTGAGACTGGTGCTAATGTAGTTTTTTTTCCCTACAGAAAAGAGGGTAATTGCTGCTGTTGCTGGCTGGCAGAGCAGCTTGGTACTTTTCCAGCACTTATTACTACATGAGGTGGGAGAGTATCAGAAAAGGCTCAGGTAGAATTCAGGAGAAAATCGTCATTAAGATAAGTTGCTACCGCTTCATGAACCCGGGGAGTTCACTGGATGTTAATCAGTTGTTTGAGTATACCACCTGATACCTCGACTAAATTAACATCTTCAAAGTAATTTAATTAATAACTGGGAGAGCATATGGCAAACAAACCGGCTTTTGAAGTTGTGCTAGCAGCACTTCTGCTCGAACAAATAGATCCTGTTACACTATAAACAAAAGCTGAAGTTATCCAGCTTCTGTAGCCCAGTTTAGCCAGAAGTCCTACTGTATGTTGTTCTGCTTCTGGACACAACCAGTTACGATTCATAACAACAAGTTATAATAACCTCAAAATGAGTTTTCATGAAGCTAGGGATTTTGGGATTGTTTTAGAAACGTTAAATGGAAACTGAATGGAAAGGAAATGTGATTCCTTGCCTTTGTGTTTTGTATGTAGGCAGAGTATTCTTTTCTATTGTTTGTTGCATTTGTGTGCTGCTCGTAACTGGGTGAAATACGAGAAATTCAGCTGCTGTGGATCTAGACGGTGCTTGAGTAGTCACAGTGCTGCAGCTCTGGAAGTGCAAAATGCGGAGCAGTGCTACAAACGTATGCCTGTGTCCTTCTCCTCTGAGGCTCCTGGTAGTACAAGGGTCAAGGTGTTGTAGACATGGATTGCAGCAGGCTACTGAAGTGTGGGGTTTCACAGGTGACATCTTCTTGGTGCGTGGAGGGATGCGTGCGGTAGAGTTCAAAGTGGTGGAGACAGATCCAAGTCCGTACTGCATAGTGGCTCCAGACACGGTGATCCATTGTGAAGGAGAGCCCATCAAACGAGAGGTGAGCAGAATCCTGCCATGTGCGTCTCCTGCTGAACCCCCTCTGTCCCAAATTTGCTTCTATGCCAGTCCCCAAAAGCATCAGTGTTTGCAATTCTTGTTTTGGCATTCTGTGTATTTAATGTAATGGTTAGAAACTCTGGTTTCAGGAGATTAAGTGCTGCTGAAGGTACTCGGAGACGTGTACTTCCAGTGTCCTTCCTCATACTCTGTGATAGGTTTGCTGGCGAGATGCTGGACGTTGGTAGCAGCTGGCTTTGCATCTGTTTCCAGATGTCTCATGCTGGACTTGGATGCATCTTTAGTTCCCGAATTTCCTTGATCCACACCAGTGAGGGTTTGCTGCATTTCGTGCCACATGCAAATAAAGCAATTGGTGTTTTTTCAATGAGAAATTTGAAATTGCAAGATGGTTGACTTAAAAAAAAAAATTCCCCAGTCCATTAAGGTGTCCCAGCTTGAGTGACCCAAGCTGGAGTCAGCCTGAGTGGATTGTCTGTCAAGTCTTGGCCATCTCACTGTCACACAGTGGGAAATGCGACAGGCATATGCCAGGCTATGTGCAGCTGTGTACTCTGTAGAGTGAGTGCCTTTTTCCTACCTGCAGATCGGCGGTCAATGCTGGTTTATAGTTAACTGCCTTCTGAAAAATTCACCTCTATACAACACTTGTGAGCCTGCAGCTGGGCACCCTGTGAGTCCAGTTTGGGCTCTTCAGGGCACAGCAGAGACAGAGGAACAAATTCAGCCAAGTCCACAAAAACGATGGGGAGCTGCATGTCAGAATGAAATGGGGAGGGTCTGGGAGTGTGCTATGTGCCTGGAGAAGGAAAAGTGAAGGGCCACGGTTACTGGCAGCTGCCTGATGGGGAGGGGCAGATGACCATGCTCTTCTAAGAGCTGTGCCCAGAGATAGGACTAGAGGCACTGGTAATTGCCAGTAGATACTGGGAAAAAGGTTTCCCCTAACCATAGAGCAGGACCCAAAAAGGAAGGAATCTCCAAACCTGGAGACCTTCGGTGCTTGATAGGGCCAGAGTGACCTGCTACAGGTAGCAGTGTCCATTTGCAGGATGTGGACTCATCCCCTCTGACATTCCAGGCTGTGCTGTTGTGTGGCCTAATGTTATAGAGAAGTAAGGCCAGTAGAGATTCAGACAGCCAAACGAGTGGGTGCTGTAGAGCTGTACTGGAAGAGTTGGTTACAGTTATCTGCGTGTCTGGATCTTAATGTGCTGAGTCAACCCCAAAAGACAACACTACATCTGAGAACCATGTGATAGCTAGAGCATGTCAAGTTGTTGGAGATACCACTTAAAACTTAGGGAATAAGTGTTTTCTGTACTGAGCTTCACTTTCTTCATTGGCCACATCAGAGGGTCACAGAGCTTGTTTTGTGTTGGGCTCTGTGGAGAACCTGCCAGCAGAGGCTGTCATTCAAGAGAGTAAGACCTAAGTATGTTCAGGCAATTCCCTTTGTCTTGCAGGGACAGAGCTAAGAGATAATTGTAGGAGACAGTAGAAAGACAGGAAAGTGAGAAACTCGAGTCAGCAAAGAAATGGCTCAGAGCAAAAACCTGGATTCCCGGCTTCTGTAGAACGGGGGGGGGGTTGTTGAACTGTTGTGTTCACTCAGATGTTTGTTTCCTTCTGGATTAGGATGAAGAGGAGTCACTGAATGAAGTGGGCTATGATGACATTGGTGGCTGCCGGAAACAGCTGGCTCAAATCAAAGAAATGGTGGAACTTCCTCTCCGACACCCTGCACTCTTCAAGGCCATAGGGGTGAAGGTAAGTCCCCATGTGCACCAGGTGGATAAGGAGGCTTGCCCTGACAGGTCATTCCTGATGTCAGAGGTTTATGAGGTGTTGTTGGGGGAATAAGTAATTTATGTAGGTTTTGTTTTTTAATGCTGGTGTCCAGAACGTATTTCCTACATGTTTTGGACACAGACTACTGGCAACTTGTAAAGCAGAGTATTGCTTTGAATCAGTGCTGTCACTTTCTGGCAAGGTTTTTGTTTGTGTGTTATGCAAAATAGTAGGGGTGTTGATAGCAATGCTGGGATGGCAGCTGTTGCGTGAGTTTGCAACAGCTTTGGACTGGCTTTGTCAAATGCTTACAATTTCACTGTGAAGATACTTAGGCGTTCACACAGAATCATTGGAAAAGACCTTTAAGATCTTTGAGTCTGTCCATTAGCCTAGCCCTACCATGCGTGGCCACCACTAAACCATGTTCCTCATGGCCATATCAACACAACTTTTAAATACCTCCAGGGGTGGTGACTCCCCCATTTCCCTGGGAAGCCTGTTCCAAGGCTTCTTGAGGAAGCATGTTTTTTCTAATCTCCAATTTAAACCTCTCCTGGTGCAAGTTGAGTTGATTTCACATTGTCCTGTTGCTTGTTACTTGGAGAAAAGATGGACTGTTGTCCCGCTACAACCTTCTTTCAGGTAGTTGTAGAGAGCGGTTACGTGTCTCTTCAGCCTCCTCTTCTTGAGACTAAACACTCTCCGTTCCCTCAGCTGCTCCTTGCACTCTAGACCCTTCAAATACTAGCTCACCACTGATGTCCCTTGCCTTTGTCCTCAGCCTCCACGTGGGATCCTTCTGTATGGTCCTCCTGGCACTGGTAAAACACTGATTGCACGAGCAGTGGCGAATGAAACGGGGGCCTTCTTCTTCCTGATCAATGGTAAGCTTTGTGGCTGGTATGGCCCCAGATCTGCTGTGTGCCCATTCGCCCGTCTTATGGCAGTGAATGGTGTTAGTAGAGCTTGAGACATGTTGTCTCCCTGACATCCTTCCTTACTTCTTTTGAGTGTGCCTCTGGGGACACTCGGAGGCCATTTGTGTGGAAGCATCTGTAGTGGCACTTCCCTTAGCCTGGATTGTGTTGTAGCAGAGTGCCTGGCAGACAGCTTTTCTACACGAGGGACCTGAAGTCTGTCTGTCTGTCTGCATGTCTGTTCATGTTGCTGAGGGCAGAGCTGGGAGTGAAGTGCTGGAGTTATTCTATCCTGGTGCAGGATGCTTGCCTCTGCTGCCACCATGTTACCATCAGCAAAGAATCTGGTCTGCTGTGGATTTCACTTTCCCCTTGAGTAAAGATCTGTTTTGTGTGACAGAACTTTAGCTGGGAGGAAGTTTGCTGAGAAAGCTATAATGAGTACCTTGGGACTTAGCTAGAAGTGACAGAACCTCCTGTTGATAACTCTTACCTGAAGCAGCTGAGGTGGCTACTGGTTTCTGTCCAGTAAGGACTGTATTCTGGATTTCCTGCACTGCTTTTCTGACCCATTTTACAGTCGATGCTGGAATAGCTGAATGTTTTTACATGAGAAGAGCTGCTTTGTTTTTCTGACTTCAATCACATGGAGCCATAAAGGTGACAGCAAAGACGGGTGTAGCACAGCAGTGACCAGCAGTAAGGAAGGGACTTGCTTTGTGTCTCAGGAGATGAGATGTAAATGGTATTGGTTTTAACCATATGTCACCCTTGTCGTGTACTTCCTAATGGGTGTGAAAGCTGTCGCTGCATGCTAATGAGCCAGACGTTTCTTTAGACACTTGTATTTCTATTGCATAATAAAAATAACGCTGTCACAGTTGGTGTTGCATTCACTGTCTGCTGGTCTCCATCCTGGAGCTGCAGGCAGTGTTGTAGATGGAGCTGGTATGAACTGGAGAGCTACCTGTCATAGTGAAACACCCTTGGTACCTTCCCATACTGGTGGCTCTGCAGCTGGCACGCTTCAGTCAGCTGGCAGCTTTGCATTCCTGAGGGCCAGATTTCATTTTCTTGGATCTTTTAGTCGCATACTTTCTCTTCATTGCCACTCCCATGAGCATGATGGTGGGAAAAAATCTGTAGAAACAGAACAAATCTGTTTCAGCCTGCACTAGTGCTCAGCAGTTGTAAGAGATCTCAGGGCAATGCGGTCCTTCCTTCTGAGATTGATGTGCTTACACATTTTATTGGGTGTTTGATTTGTTCTTTGAGAGGAGATGGGATTTGGATCTTAGAGGTTGGGTTGGTATGGTTTTGTTGTGCATTGTTGGGGTTAACTTATAGGATTTTACAGAGGTAAATGCATACCTGTATAACGTAAGCTAAAGCAGCATCAGTATCCCTACAGCTTTTTCCTTCCCTGCCCTGATAATTCATCACCATATAATTCGATTGCTTTTCTTGCAAGCTAGGACTGGCATTAACAGTGTGCGGTGGCACATTACAGAGAAGTTCACCAAGTGTGAAATAGGGTAAGGAGAGAGGCAGCTAAAGGTAACTCATTGACTAGCACTGCATTCTGTTAGAGTAAACTGAAAACACCAGAGTAACGATAGAAAGTAATTCTGCATGCTGTTCTTGCCTGTTCAGATGCAAATTTAGTGAGCTCGGTTGATAGTATTTGCGTTTGGCTTGAAATATAGATTGTCCCCTGTGAACGTCATACTAAACCACTTCAGCTGCATGTCTTGGGGCTAGCAGCTTCTCTTCTGGGTGCCACAGTGCTGATGTTTTTCAGGTCCTGAGATCATGA